>CAKNYM010053638.1:353090-374624 GCA_932195095.1 Andricus curvator | reverse complement strand
TTCAATTTTCAACCAAAGAGTTGAATTTTTAACTAAAATTATGAATCATTAGGTCTTTTCTCGTTATCACTGTTTAATTGTCGTTTCAAAATGTAGATAATATCTTCCATTAGTAAAAATATTAAAGTTTAACCAACTCGAACTAACCCAATAAAAAGATTTTTAAATACCAAAAAAAAATTAACATTTTGAGTTTTCTTTGAAAGTGATAACAGCAAACAGATTTGAAAAAAAATTTTAGATCTAAAATTTGAATCATCTTGAAATCGATCAGAGATTTGTAAAAATTGATAATTACAAAGAACTCAAACTAACCCAATAAAAAGTTTTTAAACATTCAAGACAATAATACAAATGATTTTTTCACAAAAGTTGAATTTTCAAACCAAAAATATGCATTCACAATCAAAATAATTGAATTTTCGACCCAAAAGAAAGACGAGAAGTGAATTTTCAACTTTAAAAAATCAATTTTCTGCAACCCGAAAGATGAATTTTCTACCAAAAAAAGATACATTTTCAAGAAAATAAAAGAATTTTCAACCAATCATATGAATTTTCAACCAAGAAGATTAAATGTACCTATCAAAAAATATACATTTTCGACGAAAAATATAATAGGTAAATTTTCAGTTAAAAAGTTAATTTTTAATTTTATAAACTAATTTTCAATCACAGAAATAAATTTTCAACCAAGAATATTAATTTTTAAAAAATACATGAACTTTGAAACAAATTTTAAATTTGTAAAGGAATTTTCAAACGAAAAGGTTAATTAGTCCAGGATATTAATCTTCTTGGTGACTATTTCACCATTTTGGTTGAATATTCATTTTTTTTAAACTATAGAAATTTTCAACTTAATAGTTGGATTTTTAAGTGAAGAAATTTAAAAAATTTAGTTTCACCAAAAAAAAACAACGAATTTTCAACAAAATAGTTAAATTTTTAAGCAAAAGAATTATTTTTAAAGTAAAATAATGAAGCTTTAACAACAAAAAATGAATTTTCAACCCAATAGTTGAATGTTCAATTGAGAGAAAGGATTTTGTATCAAAAAAAAAAAAAAAATTTCAACAAAATAGTTAAATTTTCTACCAAACAAATGAATAATTAATAATGATTAATTTTCTACCAAAAAACATACATTTTTAACAAAATAAATTAATTTTACACAAAAAAGTGAATTAGTCACCAAGAAGATTAAGATATTCTACCATAAAAGAAGTTTCAAAATAATACAGAATTTTTGAACCAAATAGCTGAATTTTCAATATAAATGGTAAATAAAACATGGAATGGTTAAATTTTCAATTGAAAAAATTAATTTACAACAAAAATTTCAAAAAAATAGTTGAATTTTGAATTAAGAAGTTATCAAATCAAGATATATTGGGACCAAAATCTTGGAACCAATGAAAAATTGACAGAATGATTTGAGCAAGACCTTATTTAAATACCTGGTGAATTCCACATTTTTCTGTTTTTCTACGATGTATTCATATTGAAAAATTATCATTTTTAATAGAACTAGCAAAAATTAACCTAGGCTAGAGAACGAAGCATGGCTGTTTAGTACACAAGAGGTTAGGGAGAGGCTGAAGGAGGTAGTGAAGAAAGTATGGAGGGGGGAGGGATTCCCACGAGGGTGGAGAGAAGGATTAATAGTGCCTCTGTATAAGAAAGGAGAGAGGGATAGGCAGGAAAATTATAGGGGGATTACGCTAATGAATACGGCGTATAAAGTATACGCGATGGTAGTAGCGGAGAGGCTGCGGAAGGATGTCGAGGGGAAAGGAATATTGCCAGAGACGCAGGCGGGATTTAGGGCAGGTAGGAGTACTATCGACAATATCTACGTTCTACAGCACGTGGTGGATAGAGAATTAGCGAAGAAGGGATCGAGAGTGTACGCGTTTTTTGTGGATCTAAAAGGCGCGTTTCCGTCGGTGGATAGGGGGAGGTTGTGGGAGGCGATGCAGGAGAGGGGAGTGGAGAGAGGCCTGATCGAGAGGGTAAGGGAGATATATGAAGAAACCAAAGATAAGGTAAGAGGAGGACAGGGGATTTCGGAGGGATTCTGGATGGATAAGGGGTTAAGACAAGGGTGTCCGCTTAGCCCGACGCTTTTTGCGATCTTAATTGCGGATATGGAAAGTAAGCTGGAGGCCGGAGTGGTAGGAGGAGTCAGGATAGGAGGGGTTAGAATTTGGTCGCTAGCGTATGCAGATGACATAGTGTTGTTGGCAAAAAGCGAGGAGGCCTTAAAGGAAATGATGAAGAGGTTGAGAAAATACCTGGATAAGAATAGGTTAGAACTGAATGCGGAAAAGTCCAAGGTTATGGTTTTCAGAAAAGGAGGTGGAAGGGATAAGGAAGGGGAGTGGAAGTGGAAGGGAAAGGCGGTGCAGGCGGTGAAAGAGTTTGTGTACCTGGGCTTCTTGTTTCGGAGGAATGGCGGAGTGGGTGGTCACATAAAAGAGAGAGTGAGGAGGGCAAATGTGGTGATGAGGCAGGTGTGGGGGTTGGGAAAGAAGTTATTCGCGGATGATTTTGGGAGGAGAATGAAATTGTTTGACTCACTAGTGATGAGTGTACTATTGTATGGAGTAGAGGTGTGGGGGTGGAAGGAAAGCGAAGAGGTAAATAGGATACAGGAGAGGTATGTAAAGTGGACACTGGGGTTGGCAAGGAACACGCCTAATTATATTGTCAGGAGGGAGACGGGGAGAACGAGTGTAGGGATTCTAGCGGGGAGTCGAGCGTGTAAATATGAGGAGAAATTTTTGGAAGAGGGGGGAAGTAAGCTGGTTAGGGAGTGTTGGTGGGAGAAGGAGAACAGGAGAGGGGGTGGGAAGATGGAGGTTGAAAGAGAAAGGTATTTTAGAACGAATGGACTGCATATTGATGAATTGAGAAGGATGCATGAGGAAGGAAGGAAGGTATATGAGTTGGTTAAGAAAAACAGCATGGAGAGAGAGAAGACAGCAGGGGAAGAAAGAATAAGAGAGACAAGGTTTAATGGGAACTACGTGTGGATTATGCCAAGGGCGAGAGCGCAATATTTGTGTGAGAAAGGAGAGAAAGGAAGTCAGGAGCTTATCGCGAGGATGAGATGTGGGTGCATGGAGGGTTTCAATAGGTTTTGGCTCGATAGGGAAAAGAGGATGTGTGAACTATGTGGGAAGGGGGAGGCAAGAGTGGAGCACTGGTTGGAGGAGTGCGTGGAGGTGGAAAGGAGTGGGATAAGCATGGAGGTATTGATGCATGAAAGGGGGGACAAAAGGGCAGTAGCATGGGTGAAGGGAGTATTGGATAAGATGGAGAAGAAGAGAAGGAAGGAGGAAGAGGAATGGAGAAGGAAAGATTGTAAATAGAGGAGGAAGTAAATATAATTAATTGTAAATATTGTAAATAGTAGATAAGTATTAGGTATTAGTCGCGGAGGCAGAGTATGGTAATGCGAGGCAAGCAAGAAAGTAGGGACATGCGAGCGAGGCGAGGCGAAGCGAGGAAGGCAATGCGATAAGAGCGAGCGGCGTTAGATATAAGGTGTTGAAGGATGTTAGTTTTAAGGCTTAGTTGTAAGAAAATTCTGTAAAAAAAAAAATGGAAGTGTAAGCAAGTCAATTTTTTAAGGCCAGCAGGCTAAAAAATAAACGTTTATCTATCTATTATTTGAATGTAAATAGTGCAATGAAAATATGTAAGAATGGTTATTTTTCATTTATTGTAAAAATACCATTTTGACTGTTATTTAACAATAATCTGGAATTTTTCTCAGTTTAATCATGAACATAAATGATGGGACATTTTTCTGAATCTTGAAGGTTGAAAATATAATTTTGATATAAAAATAAACAAATTATTGGAAAATGAACCGAGTTTTTTTCTAAAGAAAGGATACACAGAAAAAAAACAGAAGATAAACTTTACAACGATTTCCGTTGAAAGATTCGCCGCAACAAAAATTAACCTTGTCGAATAAACTTTACACGAAACTGAGATAATTCCGTGTTTTTAAACTGCCTCGGAATAATTTTTCAGCGAAAAAGCGTCTTCTGCTATAAAGTTGACAGCAGTGCAAAGAACAGTGAGGTATGGATGAAATTGGTCTCGAAATCAGGACACCAGATTTTTAAAAACATTGCACTTATTACCATTTCATTTTAAAAATAATTGCACTTATTGCGGACGAATGATTATATATTTTTTGCAACACCTACCTCGAAAGTACTCCGTTCCATGTAGCTAAATTATATGCAAAGTGACTCATTCCTGATAACAATGCGGGAATAATATTGGCGCATGCGCAGTTCGATTCTTATATGCTTTCCACATCAGCGGAATGTACGCGCATGCGCACTTTGCAGATAAGCAACTTTCCGCATTGCGACAATTCGGGGGCAACGTAGCAACAGCAGCGTTCAGTGTCCAAGCGAACAGCTGATGATAGGTGCGAGGTTAAAGTCGACGTGTTTAGAGTGCAAGTGAAATTTCCCTTCTCATTGTCAAAAGAAGATGGACTTAAATAAAGATTCGAATCAAACTGGTGAAGAGTGTACTCCACCGGATAGTATATTAGTTATTTTCTTATATTTCGATGTAATTTAATTAAAATTTTGTATTTTTAGAATTTGTTTTCGTTCCGCTGAGGGCTTCACCGGTTATCCCCCCCCCCCCCCGCAACTGTAAATATTCTTCCTTTGTCTTTCTCTTAGTACAACTTTCTCGGAAGGTTGTTGCAAAAAATAGCGTGTGATACACGTGCGCACAGGCAATTGCTGACTCGTGTGATTTCAGCATTCGCCTTCAGCTCTTCGCACTCGTCCTCGTTTTCGCACTCGCTTCGCTCGTGCGCTAACCTCCGACTCGTGCTTCGAGCCTCCGGCTCATGCTGACAAATTTACACTCGATGGCAATCGCCTATTTTGCGCACTTGTATCACAAATAGCTATTTCATGTCTGTCAATAAAGCGCTCGACAACATTCGAAAAAGTCGCCATATTTACTATGATATTTACTATTCCCCAATTATAAAGTTCCCGAATTTAGACGAATGAAAAAATGTTTTCATGAATATTATTTATTTATTAAAAATACAATAATCAAATATTTTTATCAAAACAGAATTGTGATGTTTAAAGTTCCTAAAATCACTGCTTAAATCTTAAATAACAATTATTGAAAAAATATATTTTTGGATGAAAATTTTTGGACGACTGAAAAATCCTAAAAAATAAAATTCATGATTCCGTCAGCAAATTCCCGAATAATAAAACTTTCGAATATGCAATAAACTTCGTGAATTGGAAAATTCCCGAATTATAAGATATCCGAACTGGATAATTCCTGAATTATAAAACTTCCGAAAGAATGGAAAAAAATTGTTTTTCAATCAATATTATTTATTTATTAAAAATACAATCCTCAAATATTTGTATGAAAAAAAAATATTTTTTCCTGATCAAAGTTTCTAAAATTATTGTTTGAATTCAAATAATAATACTTAAAGACAATTTTCATCCAGAAATATATTTTTTTTCAATTATTGTTATTTCAAAGTTAAACAATAATTTTAGAAACTTCAAACATTAAAAATAATTTTTTTCTTTATAGAAATATTCACTGAATATTTGATTATTATATTTGTTTAAATTCGGGAATTTTCTGGTTTGGATATTTTATAATTTGGCTATTTTCTGTCGAGAATGTTTAATTTCGGTAATATTATAAACTTTGGGAATTATCCATTCCAATTATCCAAATTTTTTAATCGGGAATTTTCCAATTCGGGAATTTCATTATTCGGGAATTTTATTAATCGGAAATTTTATTACATATTCGAAAATTTGTATATTCGGGAATTTGACAGAGTTGGGAATTTTATTTTCCGGGACTTTTCAGTCCTCCAAATTTTTATTTCAAATATTGTTATTTTAAATTCAAACAATAATTTTAGAAACTTTAAACATTTTTTTAAATAGAAATATTTGATTATTGCATTCTTAATAAATAAATAAATAATATTTAGTTGAAAAAATTAATTATTTATATTCGGCAATTTTCTAATTCAGATATCTTATAATTCGGTAATATTATTAACTGCCGAGAATTTTCCAATTCGGTAATATTGTTAACTGTTCGGGAATTTTATTAATCGCGAATTTTCCAGCTCGGAAATTTTACAGTGTCGAGCATTTTATTTTCGGGATTTTTCAGTCGGTCCGAAAAATCATTTTTGTCCAAGCTGAAAAAAAACAACTTTTGACTGTAAAAACTTTCGCCAGGGTACATGTCTTACTGCAGATTCAAAATCGAGTAGTTAATTTCCTAGATGCGCCACTGAATGTTCCAACTTCAAAATTAGTTCGATTCCTATTTTTCGTTTTGTTCCTAACCTACAATACAGAATGTGGCAGAAAGTATCACGATAAAATCTTTCAAGATCGGTTACCATCTTATGAACTACATAAGCCATGGAGTAATCTTTAAAGATGGTGACGATGGTTGTTGTTATTGTGTCAATTGATTTATTTACATTCACGAAAAATACATTTTGATTCGTCAGCGAAAAGTCTAATTATTTTTAAAATAACAATTAGGTAAGTAAAAAGTTGTTTTAACTCTGGTGTCCTGATTTATAGCTTTTCACTCTTATTTTGCCGTTTTTCCAGGGCCGCAAAGGACGAAGCAGACGACAGCTTTTATTCCATCGTAAGATAAACTTTCGCCAAATAGCATGTAATCTTTAACATCCGAAAATTATACATGCAAAAAAATTTAACTTCATTTTTTTCTGTGTAATTATTGCGCTCGTAGCGCGCACAATCTTCTAGTTCTACAAAATTCTAAATGCTGAGCATATTTTTGAAAGCATTTGCTCAACATAAATCCTTGAGCATTTAAGAACTCTATACTTTGGTTTTTTTAAATTATTTATTTCGACTTATTTCGACTGGAAATCTGGAATCGAATATCGAAAGCACACGGAGAGAATAATAAAATTACATTTGAGAGTTTGGCTTTGCGATATTACGTGCACGTAATCGAATCGGCAGCTGTGATCAAGCGTCAAATGGCCAAATTGGACGTGTCCCGTTTCGCGGCCACCAATTCAATTTTCGCGAATCATGAGGTACATATGAATCATTACCGCCACTGTTATTATACCAAACGATATCGTTTGGAAAAACCACTGGAGGCTTGTTTGCACTCCCGAGGGAACGCGTACTGCATATTATTTCAAGTGGGCAAATTTACTTTTTAAATTACCTGCTTATGGCCATTTCAGAAAATAATCTTCATGTGCCATTTTCGTGTAATGAGATTCTTCAAATTTTAATATCTATCGTAAGTTTCTCATTAAATATAATATTATACTTATATATACAGTATTCTCAATCATGGATTTTTTTTTCATACCCTATTAACGTTTTAATGTTATTTCTTCCTTTGTCAATATTTATAAAGATTAACAATTTTTTGTTCAAAATTTTTATTTATAATCCATTTCAAATCTGGCAGGTTCTACACTTGAAGTCGCAGATTCTCTCAGGGACAAAATATCTTGTTTTCGAGATGAAATTAGGCAATACGTATTTTTGCGATTTGTGAAAAAAGTATGCTTATTTGAATTTTTTGCTTTATTTTTCAAAGAAATCCAAATTTTTTCTTTAAATTTATATAACTTTTGACCTAATTGGGATATTTAATTTAATTTAAGATTTTTTTCTGAAAATATTGAAAGTCGATTTTCTCAAAAAACACACACTTATATTTTTTGCCATTTTTTTTTAATTTTTACTATCATAAGAACGATACCTTATGAGTTTTACGCGGACTAAATAACTTTTGTGGCCAGGAGAATTTTTTTCATGAAATCGGATTTTCGCATTTTTCTTGCAAACAATAACAGATACGAAAAAATGTGAAAAAAATAATTGGCACAGTTAAAAATTTTTTCAAAAAGTTCCTTCACTCATTTTTGATACCTTGTACCATGTAATATAAATTTAAAGAAAAAATTTGGATTTTTTTGGAAAACAAAGCAAAAAATTCAAATAAGCATAACATCGTAAAAATTTTTTTTTTCACAAAGCGCCAAAATACGTATTGCCTAATTTCCTCTAAAAAACAACATATTTTGTCCCCGAGAGATTCTGCGACTTCAAGTGGAGAACCTGCCTGATTAATTGATGAATAATTCAAGTTTTTTTGATTAAATTAAATTAATTTAAAATCAATCAAAAATGTTATAACAATAATATATATTTTTGACAAAAAAAAAGATGAAATTTCTACAAAAAGAAATGAATTTTCACACCAAAAAGACGAATTTTAATTGAAGAAAGATTTTTCAGTCAAGAAAGAAAAAACCCCCCCCCCCCCCATCATAGGTACATTTTGCCGACTAACTTTTTTTGGTGAAATTTTAATCATTACTGTTTCTTATAAAATAACAAAGTGGTTCAACTTTCAACCGAGTAGTTGAATTTTCAACCGAAAAAGATGAATTCTCAAAAAACTCAAAATTAATTTTCAATCAGTTGCATTGTTATTCAAAAGAGATGAAATTACTACCAAAAGAGATGAATGAAAAATCTAATCATTCTACAAATTAAGCGAATTTTTGAACAAGAAGATTAATTTTCTACAAAAAAGACGGATTTTGAAAAAACAAAATAAATTTTCAACCAAAAATAGTTGAATTTTTAAACTAAAAGAGATAAATTTTCAACTAAGTATGAAATAGTTGAATTTTTATTTGAAATAATTAATTTCCAATGAAAAAACAAATTTTCGACAAAATAGTTGAATTTTCAAGCCAAAAAGATGAATTTTCAACATAAAAGTTAATTTTCAACGAAACAGTTGAATTTTCAACTAAAATTATGAATCTTCAACCAAAAGAATTATTTTTTAAGAAAGCAGTTAAAATTTTTATCAATAAGTTGAATTTTCAACCTAAAAAGGTGAATTTTCAACAAAAAATATAATAGTTGATATTTCAACAAAGGAATCATTTTTAACTAAATAGTTGTGATTTTTTACCAAAAAAGTCTCAGTTTTAGCAAAATAAATGTTCAAATTTTCATCAAACCAGTTCAATTTTCAACTATAGAATAGAATTTTCAAAAAAATTATGAATCTTCAACCAAAAAAATTAATTTTCAAGAAAGCAGTTGAATTTTCAGCAGAAAAATTAATATTTAACCAAAAACATGAATTTTCTACTAAGAATAATAATTTTCTACTAAACAGGCAAATTCTCAACAAAATACAATTTGTTTTCAACCAGAAATAGTTGAACTTTTGAATTAAAAAAAAAAAATTAGCCAAGTGTGGAATAGTTAAATTTTCATTTAAAATAATTAAGTTTCAATAAGAAAAACGATTTTTAACCTGGAAATATAAATTTTTAACCAAAAACTTGATTTTCAATCAAAGAGTAACAGAAAAGTTCAATTTTCGAAAACAAAGTTGAATTTTGAACAGAAAATATAATATTTGATATTTCAAACAAATACGATTTTAATTTTAAATAAAAAATAGTTGACTTTAACGAAAAAAAAAAAACACGAATTTTTAGCAAAATAGTTGAATTCTAAACCAAAATAAATTAATTTTTACCTAAACAGTTGTGATTTCTAACCAAAAAAGTCGCATTTTTACCCAAAAAATTTTCAAACTTTTATCAAACCAATTCAATTTTCAACCAGAGTTAAATTTTCAACCAAAATTATGAATCTTTAACCAAAAAAATTAATTTGTAAGAAACCAGTTGAATTTTCAACAGAAAAATTAATATTTAAACAAAAACATCAATTTTCTATTAAGAAGAATAATTTTCTACTAAACTAATTGAGTTTCAATAAGAAAAACGAATTTCCTACAAAATAGTTGAATTTTCAAGACTTTTAACAGAAAAGTTCAATTTTAACCAACCAGTTCAATTTTCGAAAACAACGTTCAATTTTTAACAGAAAGTATAATACTTGATATTTTAACCAAATAAGATTTTAATTTGAAATCAAAAACAGTTGACTTTAACAACAACAAAAAATTTTTTTTTAGCAAAATAGATGTATTCTAAACCAAAATAAATTATTTTTTAACTAAACAGTTGTTATTTCTAACGGAAAAAGTCTCATTTTTAACCAAAAAAATTTTCGAACTTCTATCAAACCAATTCAATGTTCTACCAGAGTTTAATTTCCCACCAAAATTATGAATCTTTAACCAAAAAAATTAAGTTTTAAGAAAACAGTTCAATTTTCAACCAAAGAGTTGAATTTTCAACCTAAAAATTAATTTTTAACTGAAATTATGAATCTTCAACCAACAAAATTAATATTTAAGAAAGCAGTTCAATTTTTTTCGAAGAGTTGAATTTTCAACCTTAAAAGGTGAATTTTCAATAGGAAATAAGTTGAATTTAACAAACAAACCAAAATTTTTACAACATAAATTCTTACCAACAAAAATTTTCAAATTTCCATCAAACCAAATCACTTATCAACCAAATAGTTCAATTTAAAACCAAAATTATGACTCTTGAATAAAAAAATTAATTTTCAAGAGAGTAGTCGAATTTTCAACTAAAAAATAAATTTTCAAGCAAAAACATGAATTTTCAACTAAGAAAAATAATTTTTTATTGAAAAAGACGAATTCTTAACAAAATGCGTAAATTTTCAATCAGAAATAATCAAATTTTCTAATTAAAAAAAACTTGAACCAAGTGTGGAATAGTTAAATTTTTATTTAAAATAATATATTTTCAATAGGAAAAAACGAATTTTCTAGATAATTTTCAAGCCAAAAAGAGTATTTTTCTACAAAACTATTTAATTTTCAACCTGGAAATTCAGTTTGAATTCAATTGCAATCAAACCAGTTCCATATTTCGAACGGAGAGCTAATTCTTAACTAAAATTATGAATCTTCAACCAAAAAAATTAATTTTTAAGAAAGCATTTTAATTTTCAACAGATACATTAATATTTAACAAAAAACATGAATTTTCTAGTACACAGGCGAATTCTCAACAAAATACATGTTTTCAACCAAAAATAGTTTAACTTTCAGAATGAAAAAAAAAATTAGCCAATTGTGGAATAGATAAATTTTCATTTAAAATAATTCAGTTTCAATAAGAAAAACGAATTTCCTACAAAATAGTTGAATTTTGAAGGCAAATGATGATTTCTCTACAAAACAGTTGAATTTTTAATCTGGAAATATACATTTTTAACCAAAAAGTTCATTTTTAACCAAAGAGTTAAACTTTTAACAGAAAAGTTCAATTTTAATCAACCAGTTCAATTTTAGAAAACAAAGTTCATTTTTTAACAGAAAATATAATATTTGATATTTCAAGCAAATACGATTTTAATTTTAAATAAAAAACAGTTGACTTTAACAAAAAAAACACGAATTTTTATCAAAATAGTTGGATTCTAAACCAAAAAAAAATCAATTCAATTTTCAACCAGTGTTAAATTTTCAACCAAAATTATGAATCTTTAACCAAAAAATTAATTTTCAAGAAAGCAGTTTAATTTTCGACCAAAGAGTTGAATTTCCAACCCAAAAATTAATTTTCAACTGAAATTATGAATCTTCAACCAAAAAAATTAATTTTTAAGAAAGCAGTTCAACTTTTATTCAAAGAGTTGAATTTTCAAGCTAAAAAGGAGAATGTTTAACAGTAAATATATTTGTTTATATTTCAACCAAATAATATTTTAATTGTAGATAAAAAACAGTTGAATTTAAGAAGAAAAACGAATTTTTACCAACAAAAATTTTCAAATTTTACCATAGAGTTGAATTTTCAACAAAAATTATGACTCGTCAACCAAAAAAATTAATTTTTAAGAAAGCAGTTGAATTTTCAACAGAAAAATTAATATTTGACCAAAAACATGAATTTTCTACTAAGAATAATAATTTTCTACTACTCAGGCGAATTCTCAACAAAATACATAAGTTTTCAACCAAAAATAGTTCAACTTTTAAATAAAAAAATAAAAAAAATTAGCCAAGTGTGGAATAGTTAAATTTTCATTAAAAATAAAAAATAACCAAAGAGTTGAATTTGCAACCTAAACAGGTGAATTTTTAACAGAAAATATATTAGTTTATATTTCAACCAAATAATATTTTAATTGTAAATGAAAAACTGTTAAATTTAACAAAAAAGACAAATTTTTAACAAAATAAATTTTTACCAACAAAATTTTCCAAATTTCGATTAAGCCAGTTCAATTATCAACCAAAGAGTTCAATTTTCAACCACAATTATGACTTTTTAAATAAAAAAAATTAATTTTCAAGAAAGCAGTCGAATTTTCAAAAGAAAAATAAATTTTTAAGCAAAAACATGAATTTTCAACTAAGAAAAATAATTTTTTATTAAAAAAGACGAATTCTTAACAAAATACGTAAGTTTTCAGCCAAAAATAATCAAATTTTCTAATTAAAAAAACTTGAACCAAGTGTGGAATAGTTAAATTTTTATTTAAAATAATGTATTTTCAATAGGAAGAAACCAAACAGAAATAGTAACCAATCTAAAAAAATTTAATTTTGTTGTAAAATTCAGTTTGTAAATAATGTTATTTTTAGTCATCGGGGATGTAGCTCAGTGGTAGAGCGTTCGCTTTGCATGTGAAAGGCCCCGGGTTCGATCCCCGGCATCTCCAACTTTTTTTGTTTCCAAAGTAAAATTCAAACCATTTTTTTTTCTAATTCTTCATTACTCTTCGCGCGCAAAAACTCTAGATACAAAAAATTTTCATAACTTTTACAACAGTAGGAGACAGTTTTTGAATTTTCAATAATTTAAATTCTCAAATCCAAAAACCAAAAAGAAGATATTTTAAAATTTATTTTTTCTTTCTTTTTTACGATTCGATTAATTTGATTATCTTTTCTACAATAATTAGTTTTTAAATAGTCTTTATTTGTATTGTAACTTAATTAATATTCTCAAAAGATAATCTTGTTGAAAAAGTTTATAACCGAGAAGGAATGAATACGAAATTGATAATCTTATTTTTTTAATTGACTGTATCGCGAGTTATCGAGTGGTCGCACCTGTCCCGTCACTATTCATCAGAATAAAATTTCCTTTCAGCCACGTCGTTCGAAGCGAAAGGCGATCAACCAGGTATTGGATGGAAGGTCGGATTCAAGAGTGGGGATAGACTCTCCGCGCGTCCGAGGTCATTGGGAAGTTCAGAGTTGTACTCATCGGGGATGTAGCTCAGTGGTAGAGCGTTCGCTTTGCATGTGAAAGGCCCCGGGTTCGATCCCCGGCATCTCCAACTTTTTTGGTTCCAAAATTAAATTTTTATAGTTAACACACTCTGTGGTAACTAATTTTTACCTGAAATAATGTTTTCCTAAAAACTACTTACTTTTAAATGAAATGCTTTGAGAGCAAAGATATTGTTTAATATATTATAAAATGCCATTTTTTTAAAATTTTCAAAGAATTTTCAAAAAAAAAAATTTCAAAGAAAATAGATTAATATAGATTCTAAAAAAAACGAAAGAAGAGCGAATCAGAAAAAGGAGGCAAAGATAAAATATAAAAAGATTTATAAGCCAGTCAGAACGTAAAAAATATGAAAAGTAGTTTTTAGGAAAACATTATTTTAGGTAAAAATTGGTAACCATAGAGTGTATTAAATATAAAAATTTCATTTTGGGAACCAAAAAAGTTGGAGATGCCGGGGATCGAACCCGGGGCCTTTCACATGCAAAGCGAACGCTCTACCACTGAGCTACATCCCCGATTTTTTTTATAGGAAACTTATTAAAAATTTCGTCTTTTTGGTTGAAAATTAAACTATTTGGTTGAAAATTGGATTTTTTTGGGTTAATAATTAATTTTTTTCTTGAAAAGTCATATCATGTATCATATATTCAGTTGAAAATTTAGTAGGAAAATCATATATTTGGTTGAAAATTGGACTTTTTTGGTAGTTTTTTCATAGTTGAAAAGCTTTCGGTTGAAATTTTTTTTCTTTCTTGGCTGAAAAATCTTTCTCGTTTGTCGAAAATTCATCTTATTGATTCGAAAATTCCTTTTTTTTCGGTTGAGAATTAATTTTACAAACTAATAATTTATTTATTTTTTCGTTGAAAATTGATATTTTTAAACGAGAAAAAACTGAAGAAAAACTGTTTTTGTTCAGGATATAACTATTTTGTTGAAAATTCCTTTTTTTAAATTAATAATTAATTTTTAACGAACAATTTAACTATTTCATTTTTCGTTGAAAATTAATATTTTTAATATAGAATTCATATTTTTTAGTTAAAAATTCAAGTATTTTGTAGAAAATTAATCTTCTTGGTTGAAAATGAAAATGTAACTACTTTGGTTGAGCTTTTAACTTTTAATTTTGTTAAAAATTTATGTAATTTTTTCAAAATTCGTCTTTTTGATAACTTTGGTTAAAAATATAACGGTTTTGGTGGAGGATTGAACTATTTTGTTGAAAATTCCTTTTTTTTATTGAGGATTAATTTTTTAACTAATAATTTAACAATTTAATTTTTCGTTACAAACTTATATTTTTAATTGAGAATTCTTCTCTTCTAGTTGAAAATTCATGTATTATTGGAAAAAACTGTCTTTTTTATTGGAAAATTAATTGAAAATTCATCTTTTTGGTTGAAAATCCAATTATTTGGTTGAAAATTCATCAGTTTTGGTTGAGGATTCAACTATTTTGTGCAAAATTCATATTTTTTGGTTGAATTCGATTATTTTTGATTTAAAGTTAAAATCCTTTGTTTCTTAAAATATCAAATTACATTTTTTTTAGAATTCATATTTTTTCTTTGAAAATTCAACTACTGGTTTTTTTTGTTGTTTATGATTCTTTCCTGAAAAAATGTCTAGATTTCAATAAATTAATAAATACATAAATTTAATAAATTTTATTTCATTCATAAAATAATTCTTAATAAATAAATAAACAATTTACTTTCTAAACATAGATTTGAATAAATTAATCATTTTGGAAGTCTTATTAAAATAGGATAATTTTTAAGGATTCGACTTGAAAAAATCTGCATTAAATTTTGAACTACAGTAATTGTTATTAAAAAACACATTTTGTATATCTTAGAGTTTTTTCATAAACTAGTAATTAATTATTTTTCATTGAATCCTATTTTAATAAGACTGCCGAAATAATTAATTGAGTGAATTCTATGACTTGAAAGTAAGTTGTTTATTTATTTATTAAGAATTATTTAATTGATAAAATAAATTTTATTAAAAATTATTAAATTCATGTATTTTGTAATTTATTAAAATCCAAACACTTTTTCAGGAAAGAATTACAAATTACTAACAAATGACTTCTCAAAATTGATTTAAGACCACATCGCCCAACAGTGTGATAAAACTGATAAAAAAAAAAAAATTTCATAGACAATTGTGTAAAGAGAAGAAAAGTGGAAGAAGGTATTTTCAACAACAACAAAAAACCAATTTAAAATCCAAAAGATGAAATTTTATTTAAAATTTTGAATCTTCCACCAAAAAAATTAGTTTTCAACAAAGTTATTTAATTTTCAACGAAGTAGTTGAATTTTCAAAGAAAAAAGATAAATTATAAAAAAATTTAATATTGAATATTTTAACAAACAAGGATTTTAAATTTAAATCAAAAATAGTTGAATTCAACAAAAAAATATGAATTTTGCACAAAATAGTTGAATCTTCAACCAAAACAGATGAATTTTTAATCAAATAATTGGATTTTCAACCAAAAAGATGAATTTTTAATTCATTTTCTAATAAAAAAGACAAATTTTTTAAATAATACATGAATTTTCAACTACAAAAATACTTGAACTTTTAACTAAAAAATATTAATTCTACATTAAAAATATTAATTTTTAACGAGAAATGAAATTGTTCAATTTTTAGTTAAAAAACTTAATTATTATTTCAAAAAAAATTAATTTTCAACAAAATATTTAAATACTGAACAAAAAGGTCAAAAAGAGTTACATTTTTAACCAAGAAGATTAATTTTCGATCAAAAAGTCGAATTTTCAACTAAATACTCGCATTTTTAACTCAAAAAAGACGAATTCCCCTTTAAAAATATAAATTGTCAACGAAACAAAGAAATAAATTATTAGTTTAAAAAATTAATTCTTAACCAAAAAAAAAGGAATTTTAAAATCAAAAGATGAATTTTTCGACAAACGAGAAATATTTTCCACCCAAGAAAGAAAAAAAATTTCAAAAGAAAGCAGGAATTTTCAACAAAATAGTTGAAAAAGTAGATGCATTTTTAACCAAATGATTGAATTTTTAAAAGATGAAAATACAACAATAAAGATTACTTTTCCAACAAAAGAATCCATTATTCAACAAAATACATAAATTTTTAACGGATAGTTGAATTTTTAACTAAAAAAGATCAATTTTTAATTAAAATTTTTAATTTTTTACCAAAAATTATGCAATTGAATTTTCAGTTAAATTAAATTATTTTCAACCAAAAAAGAAGGAATTTTCAACAAAATAGTTCAATCCTCAACTAACGCAGACACATTTTTAACCAAAAAGATGAAATTTCAACCATAAAGATTAATTTTCTAACGAAAAAATCCAATTTTCAACTAAATACATGAATTTTTAAACTAATAGTTGAATTTTCAACTAAAAATAAAACCATTTTTAATTAAAAATCTTAATTTTCTACCGAAAATGGTATAGTTGAATTTCTAGTCGAAAAAATTAATTTTCATTAAAAAACACGAATTTTCAACAAAATAGTTAAATTGTTAACCAAATCAGACAAATGTTTAACAAAATAATAGAATTCGCCACTAAAAAGTGAATTTTCAACTATGAAAGAACTACCAAAAAAGTCCCATTTTCAACCAAATATATGATTTTCCTACTAAGAAAGATCAATTTATAATTAAAAATTTCAATTTTCGACCATAAATTGTATAGTTATGAATTTTCAGTAAAAAAATTAATTATTAACCAAAAAAAATCGAATTTTCAACAAAATAGTTCAATTTTCAAACAAAAAGACCAAATTTTTAATACGTTTCCTATAAAAAAAATCGGGGATGTAGCTCAGTGGTAGAGCGTTCGCTTTGCATGTGAAAGGCCCCGGGTTCGATCCCCGGCATCTCCAACTTTTTTGGTTCCCAAAATAAAATTTGTATAGTAATAAACTCTATGTTAACTAATTTTTACCTAAAATAATGTTTCCCTAAAAACTATTTTTTTTATTTTTTACGTTCTGACTGGCTTATAAATCTTTTCATATTTTATCTTTGTCTTCTTTTTCTGATTCGCTTTTCTTTTGTTTATATTTAGAATCTACCATTCAAAAAAATTGCATTTTATAATATATTAAACAATATCTTTGCTTTGAAAACATTTCATTTAAAAACGCAATAATAATTTCAATTCAAATTTTTTAGTTTGAAAATTGTTGGGAGTTTCGAGCAAGGTTTGAGAATTTTTGCAGAAAAATAATTAATTACTAGTTTATTAAAAAACTGTAAGATATACAAAATGTGTTTTTTAATAACAATTACTGTAGCTCAAACTTTAATGAAGATTTTTTTCAAGTCGAATCCTTAAAAATTTTCCTATTTTAATGAGACTGCCGAATTTATTAATTTATTAAATTCTATGTTTTGAAAGTAAGTTGTTTATTTATTGAGAATTATTTGATGAATAAAATAAATTGTATTAAAAATTATTAAATTTATGTAAAATCGTTAAATTATAAGTAAAAAAATTATTCCTCAATCAACAAAAAAATGAATTTTCAACAAAATAGTTCAATCCTCCACCAATAAGGTTATATTTTTTAACCAAATTCGCTATCAAGAGGACGAATTTTCAACAAATTACATAAATTTTCAACAAAATTAAAAGTTAAAAGCTCAATCAAAGCTGTTACATTTTCATTTTCAACCAAGAAGATTAATTTTCTACCAAAAAGGCAAATTTTCAACAAAATACATGAATTTCCAATCAAATACTTGATTTTTTAACAAAAAATATGAATTCTATATTAAAAATATTAATTTTCAACGAAAAATGGAATAGTTAAATTGTTAGTTAAAAAATTAATTAATAATTTAAAAAAAAGAATTTTCAACAAAATAGTTATATCCTGAGCAAAAACAGTTTTTCTTCAGTTTTTTCTCGTTTAAAAATATCAATTTTCAATGGAAAAATAAATAAATTGATAGTTTGAAAAATTAATTCTCAACCGAAAAAAAGGAATTTTCAAATCAAGAAGATAAATTTTCGACAAACGAGAAATATTTTTCAGCCAAGAAAGAAAAAAAAATGTCAACAGGAAGCAGGAATTTTCAACAAAATAGTTGAATTCTCAACTAAAGCAGTTATACATTGTTAACCAAAAAATTGAATTTTTAACCAAAAGATGAAAATACAACAATAAAGATTAATTTTCTAACAAAAGAATCCATTTTTCAACAAAATACATTATTTTCAACAAAAAAAGAATGAATTTTGAATGAAATTGTTCAATCCTCAACTAACACAGACACATTTTTTAAAACAATTTTTAATTAAAAATCTTAATTTTCTACCGAAAATGGTATAGTTGAATTTCTCTTGAAAAAAATTAATTTTCATTAAAAAAAACGAAATTTCAACAAAATGGTTAATTTTTTAAGCAAATCAGACAAATTTTTAACCAAATAATAGAATTTTCAACTAAAAAGTGAATTTTCAACTATGAAAATACTACCAAAAACGTCCAATTTTCAACCAAATATATGATTTTCCTAATAAGAAAGATCAATTTATAATTAAAAATTTCAATTTTCGACCATAATTTGTATACTCATGAATTTTCAGTAAAAAAATTAATTATTAACAACAACAAAAATCGAATTTTCAACAAAATAATTCATTTTTCAACCAGAAAGACGAAATTTTTAATAAATGTTCTATAAAAAAAATCGGGGATGTAGCTCAGTGGTAGAGCGTTCGCTTTGCATGTGAAAGGCCCCGGGTTCGATCCCCGGCATCTCCAACTTTTTTGGTTTCCAAAATTAAATTTTTATAGTTAATACTCTCTATGGTGACCAATTTTTACTCAACAAAATAGTTCAATCCTCCACCAAAACCGTTGCATTTTCTATCAACCAAATTTTCAACCAAAAAGACGAATTTTCAACCAAATACATGAATGTTAAATAAAATTAAAAGTGAAAAGCTCAACCAAAGCAGTTACATTTTCAGTTTCAAACAAAAATATTAATTTTTTAACAAAAAGCCAAATTTTCAACAAAGTACGTGAATTTTCAATCAAAAACTTCAATTTTTAACTAAAAAATATGAATTCTATATTAAAAATATTAATTTTCAACGAAAAATTAAATAGTTAAATTGTTAGTTAAAAAAATTAATTAACAAAAAAAAAGGAATTTTCAACAAATTAGTTAAATCCTCAACAAAAACAGTTACACTTTTAACCAAGACGAATAATTTTGTACTATAATGTTGAATTGTCAACAAAATACACGAATTTTCAACCAAATACTTAAATTTTTTACTAAAAAAAGAAGAATTCTCAATTAAAAATATCAATTTCCAACCAAAGATAGTGTAGTTAAATTATCAGTTGAAATAATTTATTTTCAACTAAAAAAAAAGTAATTTTCAGCCAAGAAAGATGAAATTTCTACCAAGAGAGAATGAAGTTTCAAATGAAGAAGATGGGTTTTCGACAAACGAGAAAGATTTTTCAGCCAAGAAAGAATAAAAATCTCAAAATTTTTTTTTAATTTTCAAACATGGTATTGTTCAATTTTCAGTTGAATTAAATTATTTTCAACAAAAAAAGGAATTTTCAATCAAAAAAGGAATTTTACAAAAAAATAGTTGAATTCTCAACTAAAGCAAACATTTTAACCCAAAAATGGAATTTTCAACAAAAAAAGATCAATTTTTATTTTCCACAAAACATGGTGCAGCTGATTTTTCAGTTGAATTAAATTATTTTCAATAAAAGAACGAATTTTCAACAAAATAGTTCCATCTTCAACTGAAGAAGACACATTTTTAACCAAAAAGTGGAATTTTCAACCAAAAAGATGAAATTTCAACCATAAAGATTCATTTTCTAACAAAAAAATCCAATTTTTAATCAAATACATGAATTTGTAAACAGATGGTTGAATATTTAACTAAAAATAAAAGAATTTTCAATTCAAAATGTCAATTTTCTACTAAAAATTGTATAATTGAATTTTCCGTTAAAAACATTAATTTTCATAAAAAAGACTAATTTTAAAACAAAAAGATAAATTTTTAACCAAAGCAGACAAATTTTCAACCAAATAACAGAATTTCCAACAAAAGAGTTAATTTTCAACTATGAAGATTTATTTTTTACCAGAAAAGTCCAATTTTCAACCAAATATATGATTTTCCTGATAAGAAAAATCAATTTTCAATTAAAAATTTTCGATCATAAATTGTATATTTATGAATTTTCAGTTTAAAAAATTTATTTTTAACCAAAAAAAATCGAATTTCCAACAAAATATTTTCAACCAAAAAGACGAAATTTTAAATAAATTTTCTACAAACAAAAAACGAATTTTGAAGATAATACATGAATACATCAAATTCCAATAAAAAATGGAATGGACTAAAACTAGTTTATAACAATAAAAATATTTATAAAACTAAATATTTATGTTCTCTTCTTTTTGTAAAAACAAAATTTTAGAAATCGGGTTACAAGATTCTCTTTTGAATTTAATCAGCTTTAATTCTTTGCTTCCTCATAGAGGAAGCTTTGTAATAGTAACATTTTTGAAAATTGTTTAATTTATTTAATGAAACTTTCCTCAATTTAAAAATGTATAATACAATGTTCTCAGCAATTGTCCGGATGTGTGTGTGTGTGTGGTTGTGTGTGTGTGTGTGTGTGTGTGTGTGTGAGGTTGTGTGTGTATGTGTGGTTGTGTGTTTGTCACAGATTATTGTGAACACGATAATTTAAAAACGGTTGCAGATAAATTAATGAAATTTGGAGGACTTCTTTTCATCACTAATATCTTGAAACTGACCAAAGGATTTCCAAAAATATTCATTACATTTTTTTTAGCACTCAAAAATATTTTAAAAATCTGTTTTCTATAGTAAAACTTTCTTCATTAGCATAATTCAAAGTTGATGCAAGAATATAAAAGATTCCTTGGTTCGAGACGAATCGATTGACCTATAATATTAATCCATTTTATTGAAGAGTAGGGAAGTTATGGTGATTTATATATTTTTAAAATCGATTTTTATAGTAAAAATTTTCTCATTCGCATAATTCAAAGTTGATGCGAAAATAGAAAAGTTGTGTTGGTTTGAGACGAGTAGATTGACCTATAGTATTGATACATTTTATTGAAGATTAAGAAAGCTATGGCAATGCATAATATTTGAAAAAACTTTTTTATAGTGAAACTTTTTTCATTAAC
>CAKNYM010053638.1:313958-324172 GCA_932195095.1 Andricus curvator | reverse complement strand
TTAAAGATTTACAATGGAAAATTCTTCAATTTTGAAAATTTTCAATAAAAAATTCTTCAATTTTTAGGATTTGCAAATGAAGATTTTTCAATTCTGAAAATGTATTATTTAGAAAGATGTAATTTTGAATGTTTATTTTTTAATAGTTAAATTTTGAAGATATACAATGGAAAATTCTTCAATTTCGAAAATTTGCAATAGAAAATTCTTCAATTTTGAAGATTTGCAATTGAAGATCCTTCAATTCTTAATGTTTATATTTGTATAATTTAGAAAGATGTAAATTAGAATGTTTGTTTTTTGAATAGTTCAATTTTGAAGATTTTCAATGGAAAATTTTTCAGTATTAAAGCTTCTTCAATTCTTAATGTGCATAATTCAGAAAAATGTTGTTTTGAATGCTTCTCTTTTGAATAGCTCAATTTTGAAGACCTACAATGGAAAACTCTTCAATTTTCAAGATTATAATGAAAGATTCTTCAATTCTTAACGTGTATAATTTAGAAAGATGTAAATGTGAATGTTTGTTTTTCGAATAGTTCAATTTTGAAGATTTGCAATAGAAAGTTCTTCAATTTTCAAGATTTGCAATTAAAGATTTTTCAATTAATTATGCGTATTATTCAGAAAGATTTAATTTTTAATTTTGTTTTTTTGTATAGTTCAATTTTGAAGATTTTCAAGGTAAAATTTTTGAATTTTTAAGGTTTGCAAATTAAGATTCTTCAATTCTTAATGTGTATTATTTAGAAAGATGTAAATATCAATGTTTTTTTTTAATAGTTCAATTTTTAAGATTTGCAATTGAATATTTTTCAATTCCCTGTGTGTATACTTTAGAAAGATGTAATTTTGAATGTTTATTAGTTCAATTTTGAAGATTTGCAATGGAAAATTCTTCAAGTTTTAAGATTTGCTATTAAAAATTTTCAATTCCTAATGTGTATTATTTAGAAAGATGTAATTTTGAATCTTTTCTCCTAATAGTTCAATTTTAAAGATCTGCATTGAAAAATTCTTCAGTTTTTAAGATTTGCAATTACAGATTTTTCAATTCTTAATGTGTATAATCTAGAAAGATGTAATTTTGAATGTTTGTATTTTGAATAGTTCAATTTTGAAGATTTGCAATGGACAATTCTTCAATTTCAAAGATTTTCAATTGAAGATTCTCAAATTCTTTATGTGTATAATTTAGAAAGATGTAAATTCGAATTTTTTTAAAATAGTTCAATTTTGAAGATCTGCAATTAAAGATTTTTCAATTCTTAATGTGTATAATTTGAAAGATATAATTTTGAATGTTTCTTTTTGTAATAGTTCAATTTTGAAGATTTACAATGGAAAATTCTTCAATTCTGAAGATTTGCAATTGAAGATTCTTTAATTCCTGATGTGTATAATTTAGAAAGATGTAATTTTTAATGTTTGTTTTTTAAATAGGTCAATTTTAAAGATTCGAAAGGGAAAATTATTTAATTTTCAAGGTTTGCAATTGAAAATTCTACAATTCCTAATGTGTATAATTTATAAAGATTTTGTTTTTGAGATATTTCTAATTTTCAATATAAAATTCCTCAATTTTTAAGATTTGCAAATGAAGATTCTTCAATTCTAATGTGTATTATTTAGAAAGATGTAATTTTGAATGTTTCTTTTTGTAATAGTTCAATTTTTAAGATTTACAATGGAAAATTCTTCAATTCTGAAGATTTGCAATTGAAGATTCTTTGATTCCTGATGTGTATAATTTAGAAAGATGTAATTTTTAATGTTTGTTTTTTGAATAGGTCAATTTTGAAGATTCGCAAGGGAAAATTCTTGAATTTTCAAGATTTGCAATTGAAAATTCTACAATTCCTAATGTGTATAATTTATAAAGATTTTGTTTTTTAGATATTTCACATTTGCAATAGAAAATTCCTCAATTTTTAAGATTTGTAAATGAAGATTCTTCAATTCTTAATGTATATTATTTAGAAAAATGTAATTTTGAATGTTTCTTTTTGTAATAGTTCAATTTTGAAGATTTACAATGGAAAGTTCTTCAATTCTGAAGATTTGAAATTGAGGATTCTTTAATTCCTGATGTGTATAATTTAGAAAGATGTAATTTTTAATTATTCTTTTTTGAATTAGTCAACTTTGAAGATTTTCAAGGGAAAATTCTTCAATTTTGAAACTTTGCGATAGAAAATTCTTCCATTTTTAAGATTTGCAATTGAAGATTTTTCGATTTCTAATGTGTATTATCTAGATGTAATTTTGAAAGTTTTTTTTTGAATAGTTCAATTTTGAAGATCTGCATTGAAAAATTATTCAATTATTAAGATTTGCAATTGAAGATTTTTCAATTCTTGATATGTACAATTTGGAAAGATGTTATTTTAAATGTTTTTATTTTAAATAGTTCAATTTTGAAGATTTGCAACGGAAAATTTTTCAGTGTTAAAGCTTCTTCAATTCTTAATGTGTATTATTTAGAAACATGTAATTTTGAATGTTTCTTTTTGTAATCGTTCAATTTTGAAGATTTAAAATGGAAAATTCTTCAATTCTGAAGATTTGCAATTGAAGATTCTTTAATTCCTGATGTGTATAATTTAGAAAGATGTAATTTTTAATGTTTCTTTTTTGAATAGGTCAATTTTGAAGATTCGCAAGGGAAAATTCTTTAATTTTCAAGACTTGCAATTGAAAATTCTACAATTCCTAATGTGTATAATTTATAAAGATTTTGTTTTTTAGATATTTCAAATTTGCAATAGAAAATTCCTCAATTTCTAAGACTTGCAAATGAAGATTCTTCAATTCTTAATGTATATGTATTATTTAGAAAGATGTAATTTTGAATGTTTCTTTTTGTAATAGTTCAATTTTGAAGATTTTCAATGGAAAATTCTTTAATTTTGAAGATTTTCAACTGAAGATTCTTTAATTCCTAATGTGTATAATTTAGAAAGATGTAATTTTTAACGTTTGGTTTTTGAATAGGTCAATTTTGAAGATTTGCTAGAGAAAATTCTTCAATTTTCAAGATTTGAAAATGAAAATTCTACAATTCCTAATGTGTATAATTTATAAAGATTTTGTTTTTTGAAGATTTCAAATTTGCGATAGAAAATTCCTCAATTTTTGAAATTTGCAAATGAAGATTCTTCAATTCTTATACCATTAAGCCATTTCCCTTTCAGGGTAGGCGTGACACTACCCGATTCGGGTAGTGTTTCTAGGTGGATAGTTTTCTTGTAGTTATAAATAACTACAAGTTTGGGCTCACCACACCCATAATATGCCAACAGCTTACAGTATTCTCGAATGGTCACCCATCCAAGTACTAACCGCGCCCAACGCTGCTTAACTTCAGTGATCTGACGAGAACTGGTTTTTTCAGCGTGGCATGGCCGTTGGCCAATTCTTAATGTGCATTATTTAGAAAGATGTAATTTTGAATGTTTGTTTTCTGAATAGTTAAATTTTGAAGATTTGCAGTGGAAAATTCTTCAATTTTGACGATTTAGAATTGAAGATTCTTTTATTCTTAATGTGCTCAATTTAGAAAGTTGTAAGTTTGAAGGAAGTGTCTCGTCCTTCCGAAATTCGGAATAACTAGTCCAATATTTTTCATAGGCTTGGCTATTCTTTCCGAATTTTCGATACCACTAGACTAGATACAGCCAATTTTTAATGTTTCTTTTTTGAATAGTTCAATTTTGAAACCTAAATCTTCCGAAGTGAAACAATTTAAAATATTTTCAAAATTAAAAATTCTTCAATTCTAAATATTTACAAATCAAATTTCTATAATTTTTAAGAGTTACAATTAAAAATTCTTGAATTTTGTAAATATAAAATTCGAAATTATTTCATTTTTAAGATTTATATTTTAAAGCTAGATATGTGTAATTTTGAATCTTTTTTGGAAAATGTAGCTTAATTTTAAAGATTCTCGATTGAAAATTCTAAAAATTTTAAGATTTACAATTGAAGATTCATTAATTTGGAATGTTTATAGTTTTAAGTAATGTCATTTTGAACATTTTTTGGGATAGGTATTTAGTTCAATTTAAAGATTTACAATGGAAAATTCTTCAATTTTGAAGATTTGCAATTAAAGACTGTTCAATATTTATTGTCTGTAATAGAAATGGATGCAATTTTCAATGCTTTTTTAAACATATATTCGAAAATTGTAAGCAATAAATTTTCAAAATTGAACTATAGTTCAATTTTGAAGATTTAAAATTGAAATTCATTCAATTTCATCATAAATTTGAAATTGAAAATTCTTCAATTGTGAACAGTAAAAATAAATAGCGTTGATAGATAGAAATGATACAGCAATTTCATCAAATGTTTTCTTAATACTTTATATCCTTCAGGTGGCTTACAGTGTTTCTTTTAGGAAAATAGTTGTTATCTTTCATCGAGTCTACATTTATCAAAAAGTTTTTATGTTTACTGAACATTTATTTTAATGTTTAAAATTAAAATTAGACCAAACAGTAATTCGTCACTTTAAAGATAGTGAAAAATTAAAATTAAATTAGGCTAAAAAGTATTTCGGAAAAATGGAAATTAGCATGAACAGTAATTCGGAACTTTAAAAATGGGAAATCAAAATTCGCGAATAATTATATTCTCGACAGTTTATAATATTAGCAATTATAATATACCCGAAAATTAAGAAATAAACATTTTTTGTATTAATAAATAAATAATACAATGAAAATACGTTCATCAAACAAATGTATTTTTTTCCTAACGAATTTGGCAATTTGGAAAAATAAAAATTAGGGCCAACAATAATTTGAAGAAATAAAAATTAGGGCTAGTGACAATTCGGAACTTAAAAAATTAGGAAAAATGGTCATTCGGAAAAATCAAAATTAGGTTAAACTGTGATTTGGAAAAATAAAATTAGAGCAAAAAGAAATTTTGAAAACTAGAAATTAGTATGAAAGGTAATTTGGAACTTTAAAAATCAGGGCAAATGGTAATTTGGGGTAATAAAAATGGGGGAAAATGGTAATTTGGAAAAATGAAAATTAGGGCCAACAATAATTTTAAAAAATAAAAATTAGGGCAAAAAGTTATTCGGAAAAATAAAAATGATTTTGAAAAATAATTTGGAACTTTAAAAATTAGGGCAGACGGTAATTTGGAAAAATAAATTCTAGGCAAAATGGAAATTTGTTACAACAAAAATTAGCATGTACGGTCATTAAGAACTGTGATTCGGAAAAATAAAAATTAGGGCAAAAAGTTACATTGAAAAATATAAACAAGCATGAAAGGTAATTCGGAACTTGAAAAATGAGGGCAAATCGTTTTATGGAAAAATAAATATTATTTCCAACTGGTAATTCGGAACAATGAAGATTTCTTGAACGGTCATTAAAAACTTTAAGAACTAGGGCAAATGGTAATTCGAAAAAATAAAAATTAGGACAGTAAGTAATTTGAAAAAATAAAATTAGCATGAACGGAAATTTAGAATTTCAAAAATCAGGGCAAATTGTACTTAGAGAAAATAAAAACTAGGTTTACAATTAATTCGAAGAAATCAAAATCAGGCAAATGATGATTCAGAACTTTAAAAAGTAGGGAAAATAGTAATTAAGAAAAATCAAAATTAGGCCAAAATGTAATTTAGAAAAATAAAAATTGGGGCAAAATTTAATTCGAAAAAATAGAAGTTAGTATGAACGGTAATTCAGAAATTTAAAAATTATGGTAAATGGTAATTCAGAAAATAAAACTTAGGTCAAATCTTAATTCGAAAAAATAAAAATCAGGTCCACTGAAAATTCGGAAAAATAAAAATTATGGCAAATTATAATTCTGTCGAATGATTTTCGGTAAAATGTACATTAGCGAAAATAAAATTCCGGGAACATTCATCTCTATTAATTTCAAAAAAATCTTAAAACCAAGAATGAGTGAAATATGAAAGAAAAAAATGTTTGAAGAACCAAAAATATTTTTATTTTTGAATGCAAAGACATGTGCATTAAAATTGATTGAATTTTTAATAAATGAGTACTGAGCCCTGAATACATTAAAAAGCGATTAAGACAATCTTGCAGAATTTTTTCCTGCTTGGTTTTAATATTCAGGAAGCTTGGGCGTCTTCAGCAGTTATTAGCGGCCCTAATAAAAAAAGTCGTCTTTTGAGTAATGAATAATTCCAAAGTGTAAAATCTTAATTTCTCGTGAATTCGGGACATCTCGCGATTAATTTACGGCACTGAGGGCGTGAATGCGTCTTAATTTAGATAATGAAGCTGTCAGTGTCCAATCACGGTAAATACTCTGCGAATCCAGCTGCCCAAATATGCAGCTGCATTTGCAAAGCATCACTCAAAGTGTGAGTGGAAAATTGGAAATCATCCATGCGTCACTGCAAACACAATTTTCATTTCCAAAATGCTCTCGAGATGTTTGGCCAATATTTGTATTTAGATAGGACATATGCTATTTTCGCTGAAGGAAGCAATTAAAGTATTTATATTTTCATTCTCTTTTTGGGAGTGAATAGGAAGGAAATAATATAGACTTTAAACTAGCTGTGAATTCGATCTCGTGTGTTTCCACTTTGTTTGTATTTATAATTATATGGTGCTCATTTTACGAGCACTTTGCTTCCCGTTATCAAATGTATTTGCTTCCTCATAGAGGCAGCATTAGTTATTTTTTTCAATAATAGACAAAACAAAGTCTTCATTTTGATCAATTTAAAAATAGAAATGTACAAAAAATAAAAAATTACAAAATAATACAAACAATTTTTTAAATATAATGACAAATCAAACAAATCAAATTTTGTATTTGAAGTGGTAATTTTTCGAGCTGGAAAAAGGAAGGGAAAAGTTATGTCGCACCCTATCCCTTTACCAGCTTTATGATTTCTTTACAAAAATTTTCAGAATTATCTTATTTGAAAATTTATGTTTAAAAAGTCCTTTCTATTCATGCGTCAACTTTGAATTATGCCGATGAAAAAAGTTTTTCTGTTTGAAACCGATGATTCAAATATTATGAATGAGCATAACTTCCTTAATCTTCAATAAAGTGTATTAATATTATAGATCGATCGATTTGCCTCGAATCAAGGAATCTTTTTCGTTCTTGCATCAACTTTGAATTATGTAAGTCAGAAAATGTTTACTATAAAAAACCATGTTTTCAAATATTATGCATTACCATAGCTTCCTTACTCTTCAATAAAATGTATCAATGCTATGGATCAATCGATTCGTCTTGAATCAACACAACTTTTGTATTCTCGCATCAACTTTAAATTATGAGAATGAGAACATTTTTACTATAAAAATCGATTTAAAAAATATATAAATTACCATAACTTCCCTACTCTTTAATAAAATGTATTGATATTATACGTCAATCGATTCGTCTCGAACCAAGGAACCTTCTATATTCTTGCATCAACTTTGAATTATGTTGAAGGAAAAAGTTTTACTATAAAAAACCGCATTTCCGAATATTATGCATTTCCATAGCTTTCTTCCTCTTCAATAAAATGTATTAATATCATAGGTCAATCGATTCGCCTCAAATCAACACATCTTTCATGTCCTTGCATCAACTTTGAATTTATTAATGAAAAAAGTTTTACTATAAAAGACCGATTTTCAAAATATATGAATCACTATAACTTCCCTACTTTTCAACAAAATTTATCAATAGTATAGGTCAATCGATTTGGTTCGAACCAAGGAATCTTTTATATTCTTGCATCAACTTTGAATTATATTAATGAAAAAAGTTTTACTATAAAAAACCGATTTTCAAAATATATAAATTACCATAACTTTCCTACTCTTCAATAAAATGTATTATTATTATTATAGGTCAATCGATTCGTCTTGAATCGACACAACTTTTCAATCCTCGCATCAACTTTAAATCATGAGAATGAGAAAATTTTTACTATAAAAATCGATTTTAAAAATATAGAAATTATCATAACTTCCCTGCTCTTCAATAAAGTGTATTAATATTATAGATCAATTGATTTGCCTCGAATCAAGGAAACTTTTCCGTTCATGCATCTTCTTTGAATTATGCTGAAGAAACAAGTTTTACTATAAAAAACCGTATTTTCAAATATTATGCATTGCCATAGCTTCCTTACTCTTCAATAAAATGTATTATTACTATAGGTCAATCGATTCGTCTAGAACCAACACATCTTTTCTGTTCTTGCATCAACTTTGAATTATAATAATGAAAAAAGTTTTACTATAAAAAACCGATTTTCAAAATATATAAATCATCATAATTTCCCTACTCTTCAATCAAATGTATTATTATTATAGGTCAATCGATTCGTCTTGAATCGAAACAACTTCTCTATTCTCGCATCAACTTTAAATTATGAGAATGAGGAAATTTTTACTATAAAAATCGATTTTAAAAATAAATAAATTACCATAACTTCCCTACTCTTCAATAAAATGTATTAATATTGCAGGTCAATCGATTCGTCTCGATCCAAGGAATCTTTGATATTTTTTCATCAACTTTGAATTATGCTGAAGAAAAAAGTTTTACTATCAAAAAACAGTATTTCCAAATATTATGTATTACCATAGTTTCCTTACTCTTCAATAAAATTTATTAATATTGTAAGTCAGTCGATGGGTCTCAAATTAACACATCTTTTCTGTTCTTGCGTCAATTTTGAATTATATTAATTAAAAAAAATTTTACTATAAAAAACCGTATTTCCAAATATTATGTATTACCATAACTTCCCTACTCTTCAATCAAATGTATTAATATTACAGGTCAATCGAGTCGTATTGAATCAACACAACTTTTCTATTGTCGCATCAACTTTAAATTATGAGAATGAGAAAATTTTTACGATAAAAATCGATTTAAAAAATATATAAAATACCATAACTTCCCTGCTCTTCAATAAAGTGTATTAATATTATAGATCAGTCGATTTGCCTCGAATCAAGGAAGCTTTTCCGTTCTTGCATCAACTTTGAATTATGTTGAAGAAACAAGTTTTACTATAAAAAACTTTATTTCCAAATATTCTGCATTGCCATAGCTTCCTTACTCTTCAATAAAATGTATTAATACTATAGGTCAATCGATTCGTCTCGAACCAACACATCTTTTCTGTCCATGCATCAACTTTGAAATATATTAATGACAAAAGTTTTACTATAAAAAAACGATTTTCAAAATATATAAATTACCATAACTTCCCTACTCTTCAACAAAATGTATTAATAATACAGGTCAATCGATTCTTATTGAATCAACACAACTTTTCTATTCTCGCATCAACTTGAAGCTATGATAATGAGAAAATTTTTACTATAAAAATCGATTTTAAAAATATATAAAATACCATAACTTCCCTAGTCTTCAATAAAATGTATTAATATTGTAGGTCAATCGATTCGTCTCGAACCAAGGAAACTTTTATACTCCTGTATCAACTTTGAATTATGTTGAAGAAAAAAGTTTCACTATAAAAACCGTATTTCCAAATATTATGCATTACCATAGCTTCCTTACTCTTCAATATAATGTATTAATATTGTAAGTCAGTCGATTCGTCTCGAACCAACACATCTTTTCTGTTTTTGCATCAACTTTGAATTATATTAATGAAAAAAGTTTCACTATAAAAAAACGATTTTCAAAATATATAAATTACCATAAATTCCCTACTCTTCAACAAAATGTATTAATATTACAGGTCAATCCATTCGTCTTGAATCAACGCAACTTTTCTATTCTCGCATCAACTTTAAATTATAAGAATGAGAAAATTTTTACTATAAAAATCGATTAAAAAAATATATAAAATACCATAACTTCCCTGCTCTTGAATAAAGTGTATTAATATTATAGATCAGTCGATTTGCCTCGAATCAAGGAAGCTTTTCCGTTCGTGCATCAACTTTGAATTATGTTGAAGAAACAAGTTTTACTATAAAAAACCGTATTTCCAAATATTATGCGTTGCCATAGCTTCCTTACTCTTCAATAAAATGTATTAATACTATAGGTCAATCGATTCGTCTCGAACCAACACATCTTTTCTGTCTTTGCATCAACTTTGAAATATATTAATGACAAAAGTTTTACCATAAAAAAACGATTTTCAAAATATATAAATTACCATAACTTCCCTACTCTTCAATAAAATGTATTAATATTAC
>CAKNYM010053638.1:277532-295443 GCA_932195095.1 Andricus curvator | reverse complement strand
AATTCTATATTCGTACCGACTGTACTATACGGTAGCGAGACATGGACCTGTCAAGAAAAGGACAGGAGTAAAATTAACGCGATCGGCATGAAACCTCTGCGCATAATATGCGGGAAAACACTGATGGACAAAGTCCGAAACGAGACCATCCTCAAAGAATGTGGTGCAAAAGAGACAATAGTTGACACATGGGAAAGAAATCAGTTAAGATGGTTCGGACATCTTGAAAGAATGAAAGATGAACGACTGACCAAACAAGTTTATAAAGGTAAAGTAAATGGTAGAATGCCCAGAGGTAGACCGCCGAAAGAATGGTTAGAATCTGTAAATGAGACATTGATCCGTAGAGACATAAGAAGCCATAGAAACACAAGAGCTTGCATGAAAAAATGCATGGACGTGAAGGAAGCTAGAGTAGTATGCCAGGACAGAAAAGTGTGGCGACAAATAGTTTGTAAACAGAGTGACAGTAGAATGAATGGCGCCTGAAACAAAGACCTTGGATACTAATGGGCCCAAGTGGAGAACCATACATAACAATTTTGTGAGGCTCTTCACTTGGGGTGATCGCTAGAGAGATTGATCAGCAACCTGGGTCGGAGCAGTGTTGCAGAATAAACGTGTCATTTAAATAAATAACACGAGAATTCCAGATCAATCTGAAATATTTATACCTAACATCCATATACCTATCTACCTTATACCTATATACCTACATGTCTACATACCTTACAACCTTACACCTATATACCTATTCAACCTATACAATACTATTCTCCAACCGAGCAAGTCACGCCTACCCCGAAAGGGAAATGGCTTAATGGTATAATAATAATAGTTCAAATTTTATCTCAAAAAAGATTTTTCAGTCATGAAAGAAAAAAAAATTCACCCAAATTATTCTTTTTGGGGGATAAATAATTTAAAATATAAAATAAAAATCTCGAACAAACATTTCTTTTTCGAGTTTATTTGTTCATTTGTTTTTAAAGTTGAATAAATATATAATTTGCCTAAGATGCTTGAGAAAATTCAAAATTTATTTTGAAGCTTTCAGATATGTCGAAAAAGTATCATTTTTTATTTTTCAGGATTTTGAAAAATTGTAGGAAAAATTCGAGTCCGTTTGAAAGATATTTAGGACTTCTAGAAGTTTGGAAGATAAATATCTCTTAAACTGACTTGAACTATTCCTAAAATTTTGAAAAATCTTTCAAAATTAAAAATAAATTGACCTTAAATCTTCCAGATAATTTCGAAATCTGTAGAAATATTTTAAAATTATAATAATATTTTGAAACTTTTTCGAATTTTATTTAAAACTTAATTTTTCCAAATAAAAAGTAATATTACAAATTTTTCCAGGAATCTCAAGAAATTTTTTTATTTTCTTGAAACCTCTCGAACTTCTTAAAAATCTTCGAAATTTTTTTCAAATTCATCCAAAATTTACATTTTGTTTAAAATTTTTTGAAATATTTTCAAATTTCAAATTATTTTTCTATTTCCAAAACTTTTAAACCTTCTAAATGTTTTTTAAAATTATTCGAATTCTTCCAAAAATTTTCTCAAAATTTTGAAAAATTACAAAAATTGCCTTAAAATCTTCCAGAATCTGTTATGACGATTTTAGAAACCTTTTGTTATCTTTTAAAATGTTTTTAAAAATTCTCTTAAAGCTAGTTTTTCAAAATAAAAAATCAGTTAAAATTTTCCCGTGAATTCTAAGAAATTTTTTTTATTATCGTGAATCCTTTTAAAATCTTTAAAAATCTTCAAACAATTTTTCCAAATATTGAAATTTGGAAATCTTCCCATTCTTTTTCAAAATTTAAAAAAATTATTTAAAAACTTTTGAAATCTTTGTCATTTTTCTCTTAAAAGTTATTTTCAAACTAAAAAATCAGTTTACATTTTCCCACGAATTTTAAGAAATTTTTTTAGTATCTTGAAAGCTTTTAAAAATCTTAAAAACCTTTTTCATTTTTGAAATCTTCAAAAATTTACAAATTACGTTTTGTATATCAAAATGCTGGATACCTTTCTTACATTGATTATTATTATTGAATATATATATATTATTGAGATAACCTTACATTTCTCATAAACCTGCAGTTTGCAGACTTTTTTCAAGCGGCAAAAAAATGAAAACTTCATCCAATCACGAACACGGGTTTTCCACCCAAATTATAATTTTAGGTGATGAATAATTTTGAATACAAAATAAAAATTTAGAATAATTATTTCTTTTCTAAGTACATTTTTTTATTTTTTGTAAGGTTATATAAATATATAATTTTCCTAAGATACTTGAGAAAATTCCAAACAATTTTTAAATATTTCAGATATGTCAAAAAAGTATCATTTGTTCAAGATGTTGCAAAATTTTAGGAAAAATTCGAGTCAATTTAAAAGATATTTAGGACTTTTAAAAGTTTAGAAGATACCTAAATATCTTTTAAACTGACTCGAAGTATTCCTAAAAGTTTGAAAAATCTTTCAAAATTAAAAAAATTGCCCTCAAATTGTCTTTAAAAATTAATTTTTCAAAATAGAAAGTTATTAAACATTTTCCAAAGAATCTCAAAAAAAATTTTTTATTTGAAGCTTTTCATACATCTTAAAAAGCTTCGAAAGTTTTTTTGAAATCTTCAAAAATTTACATTTTGTTTGGAATGTTTGAAAATATTTTTAAATTCCACATTATTTTTTAACCATTTCCAAAACTTTGAAACCTTCTAAATATCTTTAAAAATTAGTCGTCTTTTTCCAAATTTTGTCTTAAAATTCTGAAAAATTAAAAAAAATGCCTTCAAATCTCCCATCCTCTCTTAAAAATAATTTTTCAACAAAAAAATCAGTTCAAATTTTCCCATGAATTTCAAGAATTTTTTCTTTCTTATCATGAAACCTTTCAAAATCCTTAAAAAGCTGAAAAATGTTTATTTCCAAACATTAAAAAATGTGTACATTTTTAAACATTTTTTTGAAATGTTTTCAATTTTTAAATTAACTTTAAATCTTCTTAAAACTTCTAAATGTCTCTTAAACTTACTCGAATTTCTTTATAAAACTTTGTAATCTTGCTAATTAAAAAATTCTCCTTTAAAATCGTCCACATTCTTTGTTGAAATTTTAGGATATAATTTAAAACGTTTCGAAATCTTTGTCAATTTTCTCTTAAAATTTATTTTTCAAAATAAAAAATCAGTTAAAATTTTCCCAGGAATTTTGAGATTTTTTTCCATTCTTTTGAAACATATTATCATTCTTAAAAAGCTTCTTTTTTTAGAAATCTTCAAAAATCTACACATTACATTTTTTATATCAAAGCCCTGGGCACCTTTGTTCCATTGATTAATTATTATTATTGCATATATTATTTAGATAAACTTGCATTTCTCATGAGCCTGAAGTTTACAGACTTTTTATTTTAAACGAGAAAAAGGAACGACAGCTCCAACCAATCATAAATACGAGTTTCCGGACAACAATAGTTTCAAATTGTTTCGAGTTATTTCGAGATGGTTCGAGAAATAATCGAAAATGGCGCCATGCGCTTTTTAATATAGGACAAGTAGCAAGCGCGCTGCGCGCGCGCATGCAAGTTTCTAGATATCTCGAAAGAGGTGTTTAATTTTGTGGATCAAAAATAAACAATTTTTGAAATCAAAAACTTGAATCAAACATTTGAAAAAAATTAAACAAATTTTTCTAAACTGTTGAAAATTGTACTGTGTTTAAAATATTTGTAACTAAAAAATATTAGGAAAACTTTAGCAAATAACAGATACTCGGATTCTATGTTATATTTCTTAAATGGAAAACATTAAATTTTGTATTTCATAATTTTGAGACCTTTGTTGCATTGATTATTATTATTAAATTATTGAATATATTATTTAGATAACATAAATTATATTTCACCTACAAAATATTTCAATTTTAAATACAAAATAGTTGAATTTATGTCAAAAAAGATAAATTTTTAACAAAACAGCTGAATCCTCAACAACAACAAAATAATTATTACAAGTTGGATTTTAAACCGAAAATAAGACGAATTGTCTGTAAAAAAGTTCAATTTTTTAACACAAAAATAGGAATTTTTAACGAAATACATGAATTTTCTACCAAAAAAGACGAATTTTCAACTAAATAGTGACATTGTCAATCAAAGAGATGAATTTTTAACTAAAATGATGAATCTTTGATAAAAAAAAAAAACTAATTTGGAACAGAGTAGTTGACTCCTCGACCAAAAAGATGAGTCGCATTTTTAACCAGAAAAGATGAATTTTTAACAAAGTAGTGGAATTCTCAATCAAGACAGATTAATTTTTAACCAAAAAATATTTTTTCAGTCAAGAAAGAAAAAAAATTTCAACCAAATTATAATTTGAGGGGAAAAATGATTTTTAATACAAACTAAAAATTTTGTATAAATATTTTCTTTTTAGGTTTATTTGTTCATTCGTTTTCAGGACTATAGAAATATCATATTCGTAGGATTCTTGAGGAAATTAGAAGAGATTTTTGAAGATTTCAGATATGTCAAAAAGTAGACGTTTTTTTACTTTACAGGATTTTTCAAAATTTGAGGAAAAATTCGAGTCAGTTTAGAAGATATTAAGGACTTTTAGAAGTTTTGAAAATAAATGAATGCCAAACTGACTCGAATTATTCCTAAAATTGTGAAAAATCTTTGAAAATTAAAAAAATCACTCTTAAATCTTCCGAAACATTTTCGACATTTTCAGCAATATTTTGAAATGTTTTAAAACCTTTCCTAATTTTCTTTAAAAATTAACTTTTCAAAATAAAAAATAAAATTTCCCAGGAATCTCAAGAAAAGTTTTTTATTTTCTTGAAGCCTTCCAAACTTCTTAAAAAGCTTCGAAATTGTTTTCGATATCTTCCAAAATTTACATTTTGTTTTGAATTTTTGTAAATGTTTTCAATTTTCAAGTTACTTTTTTAACAATTTCCAAAACTTTTAAACCTTCTAAATATATTTTAAAATTATTCGAATTTTTGCAACAAATTTCTTAAAATTTTGTATAAGTTTAATTGTTTAATTTTACACGATTTTGCAAAATGTAAGGAAATATTCGAATCAGTTGAAAAGATTTTTAGGACTTTTGGAAAAAATATATTTCAAACTGTCTCTAATTGTTCCTAAAATTTTTAAAAACCTTTCAAGATTAAAAAAAGTGCCCTTAAATCTCTCAGATTCTTTTCGACATTTGTAGAAATCTTTTGAAATGTTTTGTAATCTTCCAAATTTTATATTTTGTATGAAATTTTTTGAAATTTTTTCAAATTTTTTCAAATTTAAAATTATTTTTGAACCATTTCCAAAACTTCTAAATACCTTTTAAAATTATATACATTTTTGCAAAAATATTCTTAAAATTCTGAAAAATTAAAAATATTGCCTTCAAATTTTCCAGATTCTGTTTTAATGATTTTGGAATTCTTTTAAAATGTTGTAAACTCTTTAATTATTCTCTTAAAATTAATTCTTCAAAATAAAAAATCAGTTCAAATTATCCCATGATTTTCAAGAAATATTTTTTATTATCGTGAAATTTTTCAAAATGCATCAATGTTTCAAAATTTTTATTTCAAAATATTCAAAAATGTACATTTTTCATCTTCTTAAAAATCTTTTTAAGTTTCAAATTAGTTTAGAATCTTTTTAAAACTTGTAAAATATCTTTTAAACTCGCCACGAATTTTTTTGATAAAACTTTGTAATCTTGCTAATCGAAAAATTTGGCTTCAAAGTCGTCCATATTCTTTTTCGAAATTTTAAGAAATAATTAAAAATATTTTTGAAATCTTTGTCAATTTCCTTTTAAAATTCATTTTTCAAAATAAAAAATCAGTTTAAATTTTCCAAGGAATTTAAAGAAATTTGTTATTATTGTGAAACGGTTCAAAATCTTTAAGAAGATTCAAAATTTTCATTTCCAACTATTCAAAAATTTACTTTTTTTCTAACTTCTTTTAAATTTTGTCAAGTTTTTAATTAATTTTGAATCTTTTTAAGACTTCTAAATGTCCGTTAAAGTTGATTGAATTTTTTATAAAACTTTATAATCTTTCTAATTGAAAAATTTGGCTTTAAAACCATATTCTTTTTCGAATTTCAGGAAATGATTATAATGTTTTGAAATCTTTGTCAATTTTCTCCTAAAATTTATTTTTTTGAATAAAAAATCAGTTTGCATTTTTTCAGGAATTTTTAGAATTTTTTTCATTCTTTTGAATCATTTTGAAATTCTTAAAAAGCTTCCTTCTTTCGAAATCTTCAAAAATCTACACATCACGTTTTATATATCAAAGTGCTGGACAGCTTTGTTTCATTGATTATTATTATTATTATTATTATTATTATTGAATATATTATTTAGATAAGCTAAAATTTCTCATAAACCTGAAGTTTGCAGACCTTTTATTTTAAACGGGGGAAAAAGGAACGATAGCTTCTTCATCCAATCACAAAAACGAGTTTCCGGACAACAATAGTTTCAAATTTCGAGAAATAATCGAAAATGGCGCCATGCGCTTTTTAATATAGGATTATTATTTTAAAGTAAAACAATAAGTTTAAAAAAAACTTTATTTTCAATAAATGAATAATATTTACGAGAATTCTAGATCAATCTAAAAAATCAATACCTCCTTCCTCACATTAAGGCTTATTGGTATGATAATAATTGATTAAAAAAAAAACAATTTTTTAAATTGTTTTATTCGGAAATTTTCTAGTTCGGATATTTTATAATTCGGAAATTTTCTGTCGGGAATTTTCCAATTCGGGAATTATACAGTGTGAGGAATTTTATTTTTCTGGATTTTTCAGTCGTCCCGATAAATTAGTTAAACCTGACAGAGTTTTCTTCAGGAAAAAAGTTTGTTTTCCTACTTCTTTACAGATTTTTTTATACTCACGCAAGGATCAGTAAATGAGAAATTGGTTTAACAGTTGCCGTAGTTACTAATGATTCGACGGTTGTCTAACTTGATATATTCGACGACAGTGTTAGCAAAGGTCTCCCAAGAAGTTTCAGAAAAAAATAAAAAAATAAAAAAAACTTCAAAGATACCGAAGGAAATGAGTTCTTCAATAATTCCCTTGTTTATAGTCGGGATAGGGACCATCTGCATAACACTCAGACTCGGCCTTCCTTTTCTCGTAAAATTTATTTTTTTTCCAGGTTCGAGTGGCCTGCTTCCTCACTTTTACGGGCTTGTACCTAATCTACCAATGTCGGGGTCATCGGAAGTTATTATCAATTTTAATGTGGAAGACTTCCTCTCCTATTTCCTGTTAAATTAAGTTTTCTAGGTATACATCAGGGTGGACCAAAAAAGGGTTTTTTTCAAAAGTGAAAACGCTTTTTCAGTAGATGAATTTTGAAGCCGGAAGAACGAATTTTTTAGAAGACAATTGATTCTTCAACCTGAAAAGTTGAATTTTCGATGAAAAAGTTTATTTTCAGCCAAAATAGATGGATTTTTAATCAAGAAAATCGACTTTTCTACAATAGAAGATGAATTTTCAATTCAGAAGAACAAATTTTCAAGAAAACTGTTGAATTTTCGACGAAAAAAGATGTCTTTAACAAAACAGTTGAATTCTCAACAAACTTATTCACATTTTAACAAAATAGTTTTTTTCTTAACAAATACCATTGGGGGAAAAAATGTTTAGAAGAAAGCACTTAGTACAACATTTCTACAACTGTAATTTTTTTGTTAAAATCTGTCCTTTTTTTGTAAACAAATTTACAAAATTTGACTAAAAAATACAGTTTAATACAAATTGCTAATATGACTTGTTCTTAATATTTTCTTTAGTTTGTTGTAAAAAGCTACAAGACATTACAGAATACTACAGGATTTTACTTTTTTTAATTCAGGTGTTTGACATCATAAATTTTTATTTTATGCAAATTATTGTAGAAAATCACAAAAAAATATGAATTTTTACAAACAATAATTTTAGAATCCTCATGAACTATTCTTAATTTTAAAATAGTTTCAAATTGACAGTCATAATTAAACGCTCTTATTCAATTTCAAATCCTATTCAAAAATTGTTTCCATAAAAAATAATCCATTTTTAACCTATTCAATTTGAAATATTTTAATTACGAAACTCATTTTTTTTAACATTTAGAAATTTTAACAACAACAACGAACTGAATTATTTGAAAAAGAAAGCCTTGAATAATTTCAATTGTTCTATTTAACAAATTTTAAATATGTAAGTGAAATTATCGAATTTTGATGCATAAATGACAATTGGACAATTCAAAACTGGAAAAGATTTTTTTAAAAAATTGAGATTCTTCAAGGTTTTAAGAAAATGAAAATAATTTTTTAAGTTTGCTGGGAAAATTTTAAATAATTTTTTATTTTGAAAATTTAATTTTAAGAGAATTTTTTTAAAAATTATACAAAAATTTGTAAACGTTCCATTGAAACTTTATGAACTATTCTTAATTTCAAAATAATTTCAAATTAATAGATTCAAATATTGTTTCAATTTAAAACATTTCCTTTTTAACAATTTAATTTGAAATTTTTTAATTAAGGATGACTTTTTTTTAACGTTTAGCAATATTTTGCTTTTCATTTAAAATGAGCAATTATAAATCAAATATTAAAAACTGAACAATTTTAAACTGAACTATTTAAAATAGAAAGCCTCGAATCGTTAATGTTCCAGAGTGTTAAATTTAAACTTTGAATGTTACAATTTTAATTGTTCTATTTGACAAATTTTAAATATGTAATTGAAATTATTGAATTTTGATGTATAAATAAGAATTGAACAATTATCAATTTGGAAATAATTTGAATTAGCTTAAGAGATATTGACAGGTTTTGAAAAGATCCAAACTTAATTTAAAACTGGAAAAGATTTCAAAAAATAAATTTAGGTTTTTGAAAATTTCGAAATAAATTTTTTGTAGCTTTTTAAGGATCTTTAAAGATTTTAAGAAAATGAAAAAAAAAATTCTTAAATTTTCTGGGAAAACTTTTAATGATTTTTTATATTGAAAAATTAATTATAAGAGAATATTTGAAAATATTTGCTTGATCAATAAATGACAATGGAGCCATTATTAATTTAAAAAATAATCAAGTGAGTTTAAAATAAATTTAGAAGTTTTGAATAAAGATTGCAAAATAATTTAAAACCATTTAAAACACAATATAGATTTTTGAAGATTTCGAAACAAAATTTATAAGCTTGTTAAGCATTTTCAAAGGTTTTAAATGAATAAACAATTTGTACCAAAATTTTCAGAGAAACTAACAATAATTTTTGGTTTAAAAATTCAATTTTTTAAAAATATTTAATAAGATTTCCAAAATTTTCCAAAAAGAATCTGGATGATTTTAAGGTAGTTTTTTTTCACTTCGCAGGATTTTCAAAAAATAGTAGCAAAAATTCGAGTTCCAAAATAATAAAATTATTATTAGATTCCTGAAAAATTTTAAATGATTTTTTTTAAACAAATTTTTTAGAGAATATTCAAAAAGATTTCAAAACATATTTTAATGTATAAATTAATGTTTCTAGCTTAAAAATGCTTGAAATCATGTAATTTCAAAATTTCAATTTTTTTTTATTTATTCTGTATTTCATAGCATTGAAGATGATAGCGCGGATTTATATATTTTTATACCTTTTAACTGTACAATGTATAAAAATCAAAATTTAAAATTTTGCAGTTCAACGGCTTTTAATTAAAAAAATTTTTAATTGAAAAGAGTTAAAAGCTTCCATTTTATACGCATAAATTATTGAGCGTTTGAATTTACATTTTAATTAAGATTCAATTTTTAAATTTTTGAATAAAGAACTATGTATTTTATTTTGAGTGTCTTCATTTACAGTTCCATTTTTAATAACTTCAATAAAAAAAAATATTTTCAAAAATTCGAATATTTTAATTTCAATGACCGTCGTCAATTTTTTGTCAATTGTTTAATTTTTATTGGCAGTCAAAAAGTTGTTCTTTTTCGACCTAGGATGACAAATATTGAGAATATTGCAAAAACATAATTTTAAATGACATATATGGTGTCCAATCGATTGCTATATATTTGAAAAAAAACTTCAAATCATCTTAATTTAAAATTATCTCATAGCAACATTCTAAATATTTGTCATCCTAGGTCGAAAAAGAACAACTTTTTGACTACAAATAAAAATTGAAAAATTGAGAAAGAATTGATCACGGTCATTGAAATTGAAAGATTTGAACACTTGAAGATAAAATTTTTTCATTTGAAGTTATAAAACTCTTAAATTTTAAAATTAAAGCTAAAAAAATTGTTAATTCAATCGCTCAATAATTTTCGCGTATAAGCTGTTAAAATATTTGAAAAAAATAGAAATCCACTTTATCATTTTCAAGGCTATGACTTGAAGAATAAATAAAAAAAATTATAAATGTTGAAACTTATATAATTTTAAGCAATTTTAAATATTCTCTTAAAAATTTGTTAAAAAAAATCATTTAAAAATTTTCCAGGAATCTAAATAATAATTTTATTATCTTTGAACTCGAATTGTTACTACAATTATTTTAAAATAATGCAAAAGTAAAAAAATTACCGTCAAATCGTCCAGATTCTTTTTTGAAAATTTTGGAAACCTTATTAAATAGTTTTCAAAATTAATTTGCAAAAAATTATTGTTAGTTTTTTCAGGAATTTTGATATGAATTTTTTATTCACATAAAAGCTTTGAAAAGGCTTAAAAAGATTATAAATTTTGTCTTCGATATTTTCAAGAAACTGCATTTAGTTTTCAATGTTTTGAAATCTCTTCACGTTTTAAATCATTTTGGAATCTTTTTAAAACTTCCAAATATATTCTGAGCTTACTCGATTATTTTCCAAATTAATAATTGTTCAACTGTCATTTATTATTCAAAAATTATTTTAATCTTTTCAAGTTTTCTGTTAAAATTAGTTTTTCAAAATAAAAAATCATTATAAATTTTCCCAGCAAACTTAAGATTCTTTTTCATTTTCTTAAAACCTTTAAAGATCCTCAGAAAGCTTCAAAATTTTATTTCGAAATCTTCAAAAATCTAAATTTCGTTTTTTATTTTTCGAAATCTTTTCCAGATTTTAAATCAAGTTTAGATCTTTTCAAAACTTGTAAATATCTCTTAAACTAACACGAATTTTTATTTTCAAAATGATAATTGTTTAATTGTTATTTATGCATAAAAATTCAATGATTTCACTTACATATTAAACATTTGTTAAATTGTCAACCAAATTGTTAAATTTTCAAATAAATAAGATAAATTGTTAACCAAAAAAGGAGCAGTTGAATTTGCATTTAAAAAACTAATTTTCAATAACAACAAAAACGATTAATTTTCTACTCAAATAGACGACTTTTTAACAATATAGTTAAGTTTTCACTATAAAGACGAATTTTTTGGAAAAAATTATCTTTTCAACCAGAAAAGGAGAATTTTTAAGAAGAAAACTAATTTTCAATAAAAAAAGACGAATTTTCAACCAAATAGTTGAACTTTGAAATAAGAAAGATAAATTTTTCATCAAAAATGGAATCGTTATATTTTCAGTTTAAAAAATTAATTTTCAACAACAAAAAAATGAATTTTTAACCAGTTGAATTTAATTAAAAAGTCGAATTTTTAACAAAATAGTTGAATTATCAAACAAAATGATGAATTTTCCGAGGAATGTTCAATAAACATGATTAATTTTCTACCCTAATAGACGAATTTTTAACAAAATCTGTCAAATAGTTGAATTTAGCTTATGAAGGGGAAAAAAAAACAAAAATGCAATAGCTACATTTTTGGATAAAAAAATTTAATTACAAAAAAAGAATTTCCACCAGAATACTCACATTTTAAAATGAATAAATTAATTTTTAACTAAATAGGTTAATTTTCTATCAAATTAGTTTAATTTTCAACCAAAAATATGAATTTTTAACAAAAAAGTGAATTTTCTACCAAATAGTGGAATTTAAAACTCATAAAGAGAAAAATTTCAACAAAAAATGGAATAGCTACATTTTCAGATAAACAAACATTTTAGAAAAAAAAGAAGTTGTAACAGATTAGTTAATTTTTCAATCAAAAATATGAATTTTCAACGACAAAATTAATTTTTAACAAAAAAGTTGAACTTCTAAAGAAAAAGATCAATTTTCGTCCAAAAATAGAATCGTTATAGTTTCAGTTTAAAAAACTAATTTCCAACATAAAAAACGAATTTTTAACCAGTTGAATTTAATTAAGAAAAACGAATTTTTAACAAAATAGTTAAATCCTCAAACGAAATGATGAATTTTCAACCGAAAAAATTAATTTTCTACCAAAAGATGAATTTTGAACAATATACATGTATTTTCAAAAAAATGTTAAATTTTCGACTAAAAAAGATAAGGTTTCAGCCACAAATATAACAGTTAAATGTGCAACCAAATTGTGAAAATTTCAACTGAAAAGTATAAATTTTCAAGCAAAAATGGATTTGATAAAGTTTCAGTTTAAAAAAAAAAAGTTTTAACCAGTTGAATTCAACTGAAAAAAAACAAATTTTCTAAAAAAATAGTTGAATCCTCAACCAAAATGATGAATTTTCAACCAAAAAGATTAATTTTCTAGCAGAAGACGAATTTTCAACGAAATAGTAGAATTCTCAACTAAAAAATATTAGTTTTCAACCAAAAATATAACAGTTAAATTTGCAGTCGAAAAAAACTAATTTTCACAAAAAAAGAATTATCAACCAGTTGAATTAAACAAAAATTTTTTTTTAAACAAAATAGTTGAATCATCGACTAAATAGACGAATTTTTAACAATATAGTTAAGTTTTCACTAAAAAGTCGACTGTTTTTGAAAAAAGTTATTTTTTAAAACAGAAAAGAAGAATTTTCTACAAGAAAATTAATTTTTAATCAAGAAAGATGAATTTTCAATAAAAAATCAAATCGTTATAGTTTTCGTTTGAAAAAATAATTTTCAACAACAAAAAGGAACAAAGTTTTAGCCAGTTGAATTCAACTAAAAAATGCGATTTTTTATCAAAATAGTTGAATCCTCTACCCAAATGATGAATTTTTAAAAAACAAGATTAATTTTCTTCCCTAATAGAAAAATTTTCTACCAAAAATGGAATAGCTACATGTTCACATAAAAAAATTAATTTTTAACAAACAAAAAAAAACAGAATTTCCAACAGAATAGTTAAATTTTCAAAGAAATAATTTAATTTCTAACCAAATAGTTTAATTTTTACGAAAGTATTTTAATTTTCAACCAAAAATAAGAATTTTCAACAAAAAAATTAATTTTTTACCAAATTGTTGAATTTTCAAGCTAAAAAGACGAATTTTCTACATAACAGCTAAATTTTCAACGAGACAATATGAATGTTTAATAAAAAAGTTAATTTTCTACCAAAGAATTGAATTTTCAACTAAAAAGATAAATTTTTAACCGAATAGTGGATATTTATGCTGAAAAAGATTAACTTTTAATAAAAAATGGATTAGTTAAATTTTCAGATGAAAAAAATTTAATTTCCAACCATAAATGAAACGAATTTTCAACAAAATAATTAATTTTTTAGGCAAATGAGATGAATCTTCAACTAAAAAAACGAATTTTTAACAATGTAGTTTAACTTTCAACTAAGCAGTTGAATTTTTGACAAAAAAAAAACTTTTTAACAAATGAGTTGAATTTTCTACAAAATAATTAAATTTTCAAGAATTGTTAGATTTTCTTACAGATAGATCATCAAAAAATTTTTATCAATAAATCGCTACATTAAACCTAATAATTTACTTTCTTAGAGTTGGATACACTTTCCCGTCATTTATTAAAGGTGCATAATTGTTTTTTAAATAATAAGAGGCGAAATAAATAAGTTTCAAATATTTTTTATACCTGAACAATAATCTTTTCTTTAAAAGTACATGCTCAAATATTTTTTACCAAGACTGTATCTTGAAAAATATGATTGAAAAAGAATATTTATAATCGAATTTTACTCCCAAAACTTATTCACACGTTTGAAAAGAAATACTATCTTTCATTTTGATTAAAAAATTTTAATTGTAGCAAATGAAAATTATTTATAATTAAAGTTTAAGTTTTTTACCACAATAACAATTTTATTAACCTATAAATAATTTATAAACAATACTTACTTACACAGGATTTAATTTATAATGTGCAAATTGAGCTCACCTGAAACAGAAATAAAAAAATTGTTTTCCATTACAATTAATCAGTGGAATAATTACTTATTTTAAACAAAGTAGCATCATCAATGATAATCGTTTTTCGATTTGAGGGAAACAATCATATTTTTATACCAAAATTTTTTGACAATTATTTAACATTTATCATAATTAAGTAAATTATCTTAAAAAATCATATGTTTTTATTTTAAATAATTTTCCTTGTATCATTTCTTGTATCATGCCAAATGGAAATCTCTATATATTACAGAAAAAGCAACAGTTTTCAGTTGCCTATAGATATAAAAAATTCAATTCAAATATTATTAAATTTTTTTCTTATAACTATAATAGATGTCCTGAATGATGGTCCCAATATTTGTATTCATTTGTTGCTACAAAGGAAAAATAAATTTAAATATGAAGATAATTTTGCAACTTTTTTGCAATTTTTAACTTAAATATTTTTGAGGCAGCTCTTATAATTGAAAAAATTTTACTTATATTTTGAAAACATCGAAAATCGTTTTTAATTATCAAGAAAAGCCCATTTTGGACACCCTAATGTGTATGAGTGAAAATCAAAAAATTGGAATTATTCAATTTTGAATTGAATGGGAAAACAGTATTTCAGATTAACATAAAACCTCTTTTTTTCTATTCACATTAATTACGATAAGAAAAACGCTCTTTTTTATAATAATAATTTTTTTCAATTTAATGAAAATCTTTGGATATTAACCGTTCAAGATATTTTGTAATTCAAAATAACACTTAGATCTTATTCTCGTGGCTTAAAATATGTAAATTAAAATTTTACTGATTTTTTCGAGCACTTAGTTTTTTATATAACATTTACAGAACCAGACTGGTATTTATTAATATTTGAAAGATTTTAAGGAATTTTAAGAAATTTTAAAAAAATTGAATGGGATTGCATTTCTCAATCTTTATAAGAATTTTAAAGAATTTCATAGGACTTTTAGAAGTTTTATAGGGTATTTTTAATGATTTCCAAGAGACTTCACAAAATTTGAAAGGATTTTCATGGGATTTAAATATTTTCTAAAAAGTTTTTAAAAGTTTCTAAACATTTTACAATATAAAACTACTTGTTAAAAATTCTCTTTTTAGTTTTTTGGTCTTAGTTGAAAACTCCTCTCTTTGGTTGAAAATTTAATTATTTTGTTGAAAATTCGTTGTTTTTGTGTGGAACATTTATTTTTAAAATGTAGATTTAACTACTCCAGTCGAAGATTTTTCATTTTAGTTGAAAATTCTCCTTGATTAAAAATTTGACTATTTTGCTGAATATTCCATTTTTTTGTAAACAAATTAATATTTTTCAGTTGAAAATTCAACTGTTTGGATGAAAAGTTATCTTTTTAGTTGAAAATTCAACTGCTTAGTTAAAAATTCGTATTTTTTGACAGAAAATTAATCTTCTCCGTTGAAAAATTATATTTTTGATTAAAAATTGAATTATTTGGTTAAAAATTAATATAATTTGTAAAAAACTAATCTTCTCGGTTAAAATTGTTTGCTTTATTTGGGTCAAAAATTAAATTCTTCGATTAAAATATAATCTACTTTGAAAGAAATTCAACAATTTTGTGAGAAGGTCTTTTTTGTTTTAAAATTCAATTGTTCTGTTGAAAATTCGTCTTTTTGGATTGAAAATGTGAAGATTTTGATCGAATAATTTATTTCTTTGCTTGGAAATTTAACTATATTGTTGAAAATCGTTTCTTTTTTATTGAAAATTAATTTTTTTTTAATTGAAAATTTAAGTATTCCAGTTGCAGATTCTTCATTTTAGTTGAAAATTTGGTTTTACAAGTTGAAAATCTACTTTTTTAATTGAAAACATAACTTATACATTGTTGATTGTAAGTTTTTCTTTCTCAGTTGAAAATTCAACTAGTAAGTTGAAAATTCATCTATTTCGTTTAAAATTTGTCGTCTTTGGTAGAAAATTTAATCTTCTTGGTTAAAAATAAACTACCTGGTTAATATTGTTAAAAATTCACTTTTTAGTTTTTTGTTTTGAGTCGAAAACTCCTCTCTTTGGTTGAAAATTCAATAATTTTGTCGAAAATTAGTTGTTTTTTGGTTGAACATTTATTTTTTAAATGCAGATTTAACTACTCCAGTCGAAAATTCTTGAAAATTCACCTTGATTAAAAATTTGACTATTTTGCTGAATACTCTATATTTTTGTAAACAAAATTGTTTTCACAATAAAAATGTAACTGCTTCATTTTGGTAGAAAATTTATATTTTTTAGTTGAAAATTCAACTGTTTGGATAAAAATTTATATTTTTGATCAAACACTCAATTATTTGGTTAAAAATTAATCTACTTTGTAAAAAACTAATCTTCTCGGTTAAAAATTTTTTTTTTTTTTTTTTCGAAAATTCAATTCTTTGGTTAAAATATAATCTACTTTGCAGAATATTCAACAATCTTGTAAAAAGGTCTTTTTTGGTTAAAAGTTCAACGGTTTTGCTGAAAATTATTCTTTTTGGGTTGAAAATTGAACTAGTTTCTTCGAAAATTAATGAATTCAGTTGACAATTAACATTTTTGTGTCGAAAAAAAGAATTTTGTTGAAAAGTATCCTTTTTGGTTGGAAAGTTAAAAGCTTTTCTTAAAAATTCGTCTTTTTGGTTGAGTTCAACTGTTTTTTTTTATTTAAAATTAAATTTTTTTGGGGCTGAAATATCAATTATTAAATTTCTTGTTGAGAATTCATCACTTTTGGTTCAAACATAATCTACTTTGTAGAAAATTCCACAATATTGTTAAAAAGTCCATTTTTGTTTGAAGATTCTTCATTTTAGTTGAAAATGTATCACTTTGTTTGAAAATTTAACTATTTGAGTGAAAAATCATGGTTTTTATTTAAATATTTATTTTCAAACTGAAAATTTAACTATTCCATTTCTGGTGAAACATTGATTTTTTTTATTAGAAGATTCAACTATATTTAGCTGAAAATCTATCTTTTTTCAGTCGAAAATTTATGTATTTTGTTAAATTTTTAGGAGTTGTTTTATTATATAAACAAGCAAATATTTGGTTGACTCGACTAAATTTTTTGGTTGTTTCAACCAAATCTTTTGGTAGATGGAGTATTTGGTTGATTCAACAAAAAACGTTGGTTTGGTCAATCAAGTATTTTGTTGAAGCAACCAAAATTTATATGAATCAACCAAATTTTCATCTCTATCCAAGAAAACTGTTTTTTTGGTTCAAACATTTTTTTTTTTGGGTGTGTACTAATTGTTATTTCATATATAACTACTAATCGATAAGCTACTAGAATTGTTCTACCTTCTATTTTAGAAAGTCTTATAAAAACGAATTTATGCATTGTTTTATTCAACTTTTTTTATAAATTATGACCCGTTATGACCCATATGGTCCTCTTCTTGCATTTGAAGAGCTTCATGGACTAAAAACTATTTTCAGCCCTATCCTAAAATAAAGTTCCTTGAATTTTCCAGCTCGTTCTCGCTTATCGTGTATACGTTGTACGAGGCTACATTATGACAAATTTGTAGTTTAAAGTTTTGTCAGTCTTTACGACTTGAGAAATTTACGGCTCAGACAATATATATATATATATAT
>CAKNYM010053638.1:243062-273754 GCA_932195095.1 Andricus curvator | reverse complement strand
ATCATTTTGATTGAGGATTCAACTATTTTGTTGAAAATTGGTATTTTGAGTTGAATTCAACTGGGTAAAAATTATTTTTTTTTGTTTGAAAATTAGTTTTTTCAACTGAAAATTTAACGATTTCATTTTTGGTTGAAAATTCAAAACTATTTTGTTAAAAATTGATCTTTCTTGATTTTGTTTGTTTTCTTGAAGATACATTATTTTAGTTAAAAATTCAACTATTTGGAAGCAAATTAACTTTCTAGATTTCAAATTTTCTTTCTAGAAAATTCGTATTCTTGGGTTGAATTCAACTGTTTTTTATTTAAAATAAAAAATTTTTCTTGAATTATTATTACATATTTTGTTAAAAATTCAGTTTTTTTTTCGTTGAAAAATTAACTACCCGATTTGAAGTTGAAGTACTTTGAAAATAAATTTTCTTTTGGTTTGAAGATTCATAATTTTAGTCGAAACTTCCATTATTTGGTCGGAAATGAACTTTTTTCTTGAAAATTCAGCTCGTATTTTTGATTAAAAATTAAACTTCTTTGGTAGAAAATTAAACTATATGGCTCAAAATGAAACAATTCAATTGAAAATTTAATTACTCTGTTTGATTTTTTGTTTGTCAATATTAATTTTTTTTATCTGAAAATGTAGCAATTCCATTTTTCTAGTTCAAAATTCAACTATCTGGTTGAAAATCCATCTTTTGAAAATTCAACCATTTTGTTAAATTCATACTTTTTGCTCGAAAATTTAACTGTTTTGTTGAAAATTGGTTCTTTTCGATTAAAAATTCTTCTTTTATGGTAGAACATTGATCTCTCTTGGCTGAAAATGAATTTATGTGACAGTTTGTTGCCCCTAAAAGTGTCACGTAATATGTGGACGCTTTCTTTTTTGGATATTGAACATCTTTATTAAAATCAAAGAGATTTACGAAACTTCGTTAAAATGAGAAATTGTTGCTCCTAAGGGAGACAAATAAATAAATAATATGAAAGTTTAAATTTACGTGCCAGCTTTCTTTTTTTTTTTGTTTGTTCCAGAGGAATTATTTTTTTTTTTCGGTATAATTTGTTAGGATGTATGTACATGAAAGGCAGCAGAAAAAGCAATTAATCTTTACAAATATGATGTCATGAGTGCTCGTGACAACAAAACAAAGAAAAAAGGCCGAGGACAGCGGTATGCGACAGTCGCTTTTGTGACGAACGCCTTCTGCTCAGCACTCAGGTCGGATTGTCTCTTTAAGAATATGAATTACGAACATTTGTGATTTCAAAATTTCAATGTCCAGAAGACTCATACAAGTGCACACATAATTACTTTAAAAAATCTGCCCGCCGCGCGGATACATACTTATGTTTTTCGCGCTTCGCGCTCGATAATGTATTTACCTCACCTTTATGCACAGAGCTTTCAAAATTAAAGGTCAAAGCATCAACAACTGTAATTTGGTGATTGTGAATTCTCTTTTGTTAAAGCTCCTTCTTGTTAAAGCTCCTTTTTGTTAAAGCTCATTTGAACACATTCTCATCACGTGTCTCGTGCTTCGCATTCAATTTTGTCAAAAATCTGAACTTTTCTACATTATATTCAACACTTTTATATCAAATGTATATTACATCTACAATAAGCATTGGTATTGAAACATGCGTATTTTTATTGCCTTGTTTTTATGATTAAAAAAAAAGTGCTCATCCTATTGAAAAAATTGTTATCAAACATTTTATTGAAACTTGTATCGTTTTTCCATAAATTTAATTTGTTTATTTTCAATGCTATTTTTTACGATTTTAACTGAAAATATCCTAGAAAAATTTTGTTAAATTAAATGTTATTGTAGCTTGTGTCCTTTTTCCAAAATGTAATTTTTTTGTTTTTAATATATTTTTATAACAAGAGTTTATGACAAATTTGTGGATCTTTTTTGGTAGAACTTTCGTCTTTTAATTTTTTTTCCGTCTCTTTTGTCGTTTTCCAAAAGTTTAATTTCTTTATTTTTTATCTTGTTTGTTATGATTAAAAGAAAATCTACTTGTTCTATCTAAAAATTATCATTAACACATTTTTAGATCCTTTTTGGGTAAACAACTGCTGTTTATTTTTTTTCGTACCTTGTGCCGTTTTCCAAAAAATTTAATTTTTTTTTTAATGTTATTTTTGGCGTCCTATCAAAAAATTATTAATGACAAATTTGTAGCTCTTTTATGGATGAGCAACTTTTGTCAATTCATTTTTTTTTCATAGTTTGTGTCGTTTGTCCACAAATTGAATTTTTAATTTTTAATGTTGTGTTTAATTTTCTAATTTTCAATCAGAGAGATAAATTTTTAACCAAAAGGATAAATTTTCAAGAAAAAAGGTTAATTTTCTACCAAAAAAGATTAATTTCTAATAAAATTTTCGATATTATCAAACAAATATTTGAAATTTTTAAGGAATTTTCAACCTAATAGTTAAATTTTCAACCGAAGAAATGAATTTTCAACCAATAATATTAATTTTATACCAAAAAGTTTAATTTTCAACAAAAAAGAGGAATTTTCAACCGAATAATTGAAGTTTAAACTGAAGAAGATAAATTTTCAACCAAACATGGAATAATTAAATTTCCAGTTGAAAGATTGATTTTCACAAAAAAAAAATTAAAGAAAATAGTTGAATTAAAAAAAAAAGAAGAAGTTTCACTTTCTACTAAGTAGTTGAAGTTCCAACCAAAAAGATGAATTCTCAAATAAAACATAATAGTTGATATTTCAACCAAAATAGATTTTAATTTTAATCTAAAAATCTTTTAACATTTTCAACGTAGTATTATTTATAAAAGGATAAAGCAATAACATTTCAGATTAAAAGTTAAAAATTTCAAATTTATTCATTTCAACCAAAAAAGATAAATTTTCAATCCTAAAGGACAAATGTCCAATAAAACAGTTGATTTTTCGACCAAAAAATATGACTTCTAAACAAAATACTTGAATTTTCCAAAAAATAATTAAATTTTAACAAAATAGTTAAATTTTTAACCAAATACCTACAAAGATGAATTTTCAACCAAATAATTTATCTTTAAAGCCAAAAAGACGAATTTTTTAGAAGACAGTTAAAATTTCAATCCGATAATTTTAATTTTCAACAAAAATATGAATTCTCAACGAAAAATGTAACAGTTGATATTTCAACTAAAATAATGAAATTTCTACCAAAAGAGATGAATTTTGAAACCAAAAAGACGAATTTTCAATTAAAAAGATTAATTTTCTACCAAAAAGACGAATTTTCAACAAAATGCATGAATATTCAAATAAATATTTGATTTTTCAACTAAAAAAGATCAATTTTCAATCAAAAATGGAAAAGTTAAATCTTTAGTTAAAAAAAAATTAATTTTTAAAAAAAAAAACTTGTTTTCAAAAGTTGAATTTAGTAAAAAAAAAACAAGGTATTTAAACTTTTTCCCAATTAGTAGAATTTTCAATGAAAGAAGATCAATTTTTAACAAAATAGTTAAACATTTAAGGAAAGAGATGAATTTTAAACTAAAATTTTAAATCTCCAACACAAAAACGATTTTTTAACAAAGTGGTTCAACAGTGAAGTTCATTTTTTAATTGAAAAAGATAAATTTCAACCAAAAATGAAATAGTTTTTCAGTTTAAAAACTAATTTTCTAATTACTGTCTACTAACTAATTTTCTACGAATTTCCAACAAAGTAGTTGAATTTTAAAATAAATAGTTTAATTGTTTACCAAAAAGTATAATTTTCTACCAAAGTAGTTTAATTTTCAACAAAAAATTCAAGTTATTAACAAAAAAGTTAGTTTTAAACTAAATAGTTTAATTTTTTACCAACTTGTTGATTTTTCAAGCAAAAAAAAAAAAATTCTACAAAAAAGCGGAATTTTTTTACCCGAAAATTTGAATTTTTAACGAAAATGTTAATTTACGACCAAATAGTGGAATTTACAACTAAAATTATGAATTCTCAATAAAAAATCAATTTTTTACAAAGTAGATGAACTTTAAACCAAGTGTTCATTTTTCAACCAAAAAATGAATTCTCAAAAAAACATGTAATAATTTAATTAAAAAATTTTTTTTTATTATTTTTAAATTATTTGAATTCATTTATTATTAATTTTAATTATTTAATAAATAAAGTCCTTTCGTACGAATATTAAAAATTTTATCATAGATAAATTAATATTTCAACAAAAAAAGATTTTAATTTTAAATAAAAAACAGTAGAATTCAACCAAAAAATACGAATTTTCAACAAAAGATATGAATTTTCAACCAAAAATGGAATAGTTACATTTTCAGTGTAGGAAATTAATTCTGAAAAAAAAATTTTTTTTTAGCAAAATAGTTAAATTTTCAATAAAAGAGATGAATTTTCAACTAAAATAATAATTCTTAAAAAAAAATGAATTTTCAAGAAAAGAGTACAAAATTCAACCGAAGAGTTGAATTTTCAACCAAAAAGTTTATTTTTTTAACCGCGAAGAATAATGAATTTACAACAAAATACTTGGCTTTTCAACTAAAAAAGATGAATTTTTAACCAAAAGGTTGAATTTTAAACTAAAAAAGATACAATTTCAACAAAAAGTGGAATAGTTAGATTTGCAGTTGAAAAATTGATTTTTAACCAAAAATCTAAGCGAGTTTTCAACAAAATAATTAAATTTTCGAATAAATAGTGTAATTTTTAACGACAAAGTTTCATTTTCTACCAAAAAGTAGTTTAAATTTTTATCAAATTGTTGAATTTTCAACCAGCAAATATGGATTTTTAACAAAAAAGTTAATTGACGACCAAATAGTGGAATTTTAAAATAAAATGCAAGGAATTTTCAACAACAACAAATTATTTTTTTACAATGTAACAGTTAATATTTCAGCAAAAAAAGAATTTTAATTTCAAATAAAAAACAGTTGATATTAACCAAAAACGGTGAAGTTACAACTAAATAGTTGAATCCTTAATCAAAATATAATAATTTCAACAAAAATAAAACAGTTGTATTTTTGAACAAAAAGGATGAATTTTCAACTTAGAAAATTAATTTTCTACCAAAAAAAGACGAATTTTCAAACAGACAGAATCAATTTTCAACCAAGAATGGAATAGTTACATTTTCAGTGAAGAAAATGAATTCTCAACAAAAAATATGAGTTGTTAGCAAAGTCGTTAAATTTACAACCAAAGTGATGAATTTTGAACTGAGATGATGAATCTTCAAAAAAAAAAATTTTAAGTAAAGAGTTGAACATTCACCCAAAGAGTTTAAATTTCATGCAGTTGAATTTTAATCTAAAAAAGATCAATTTTCAACCAAAAATTGAATATTTAAATTTTCAGTTTTCAGCAAAATAGTTCAATTTTCATCTAAAGAGATGAATCCTCAAACAAAAAAATGAATTTTTAAGTAGGTCAACTTTCAACCAAGTAGTTGAATTTTTGACCAAAGAAGATGACTTTTTGAGAAAATAGTTGCATTTTCAACAAAATAATTAAATTTTCAACAAAATAGTAGAAATTTAATTTATTTGATTTTAAAATGATTTTTTTTACATTATTTGAACGAAAATTTAAAAAAAAAATTCGTTTTTTAAATTCATAATTTTTATTTTAAAAATTTTAAATTATTTTTTTAAATTTTTAATTTAATTTATCTCGTTTTTTAAGCAAACGAGATGAATCCCGAGCTAAAAATATAATTGTACACTTTTAAACCAAAAAAGAAAAATTAACGTTCAAACAAGAATAGTTGGATTTTCCTATTGGATTCTAATAATTCAGTTTAAATTTAAACGAAAAAACGAGAAATAGGGGACAATAGGGGAAATAGATTTAACTCATTATTCATTGTTCGATTAACGATCATATAAAATTAAAATTATATTTCGCATTTAAAAATTGAAGGGGGGTTAGCTTCAGTCCCACGTGACACTCTGAGTGTGGGGGGGGGGGTCACAAATTTCCAAAATCACTGAAAATAGTATCACGTAATATGTGGACGCTCGCAAACCTTTTTTCTTCACTCAAGATATTCTTTGAATCTATTCCAAAACAAGTTCCCCTAGAAAAATGATCGTCTCAAGAGAAAGAGCTCTGAACCCATTCATCTGAAAAAAAATGCGGAAGACGTTAGACGATGTTCTCATTTCAATATCTAGCAGTTTGAGATTCCTGACTGGAAGAGATCTCACGCAGGCAGGGCAGAAAGTCCGGTATAGATACGAACGAGCCTATTAAAATTCAGGTTGGCATACTATGAGTAATACCTGGTGGTTCGACTATCGTGCTCTATGGCTTATATACCCTCCATGCATATATATTGAGGAGGCAAAGTTGATGGGGGAGTATGTAGTGTACTGCCATGCGTGTGTAGCGTAAAACGTGTGTGGAGTAAAGCGTGTGTAGAGTAAAGCGTGTGTGGAGTAAAGAGTGTGTGGCGTAAAGCGTGTGTAGAGTAAAGCGTGTGTGGAGTAAAGCGTGTGTACCGTAAAGCGTGTGTACCGCCAGACGTAGGTGTACCGCCAGCCAGGTGTATATACAGTACTAACCCCCATCAACGATCACTGGAGCGTAACGGAACTCGATCTATTCTCTTTTCAGTCGACCTGCGTGCTTTTTCCTTCCATACATACACATTACTTTTTATTATTTATTATTACAACGGCATCGCCGAGCGACACTCTTCTTTCCTTTTGTCAGTATATTAGCCATTACCATGACAATTCCTCGTTATTTCCAAGTCTAGTCCAGGGCCTAAAATAATACCTAGTGTGACACACTTTCAGTCCGGATTTAAAGGCATAAGATAGTTTGTCACTTGACCAATTACATGGCTCATATACGGCGGCTTTTTAATTTAAAAGATGTAAATATTGTGTTGAAATTTTTGGAAGTGGTTCAAAATATATGAAGGCACTATCTGGCTCGTTTGAATTTTATTTTGTTTGAATAGTGTCATTTTATTAATTTTTAAATCGGAATGTAAGTGAGAAGAGGGCTTTAGTGCCCTGGCTGAAATCGAAATAATAAAATTGCATTAATTAAATTAAATAAAAATTCAATTGGGTTGGACAGACGTGTCCATATATATTTTGAAACATATCCCAAAATTTCAGGTTAATATATTTTTTTTTTTTATAAAGCCGGCAAATATAATAATTATGATTGTTCACGTGACAGACTCACACATGCCCTTAAAAGGTGTGCAGTCGGATATTAAAAAATGTGAACTGGAAAATTACCTTTATTTTATGAGCAAAATTTTCAGTTTAATAAGCTAATATTCTAAAAGCATTAAAAATTAAGTTCAATGTTTAAACTTCTTTGGTCTATAAATTATCAAAATTTCTATTTACTCATTGCTAAATTCACAGTCTTTCCCCTATTCCCCTATTTTCCCTTTTCCTTTTTTTCTCATTTTTCTACTTGAATATATATTGAAATAATAAAATGACATGAAGAAAATAGGTCTTAGAATTAACGTGAATAAAACAAAAATTATGGTGTTTGAAGGAAAGGGTGAAAAAACGGTATGCAACATTAGGGTGGTCCAAAAAATTTTTTTTCGAATTTTTATGTATAACGCCCGGAAATTTGCTTAAACCCACACAAAAATAAATCAATTTTTTTGTTTGAAAAAAAAAAAATTATATTTAGAGGTGGCGCCATGAAGTTTAACACGTATTTCCCATAAGAAAAAAGACCTTTTTTGTAAATTTCATTCAGAATCCTCAATATTAGCTGAATCGAGCTAAAACTCAACATTTCTCTTCACAATTAGCCATAGAATACGAATGAAATATTACTTTTTAGATATCACCCCCCATAAGTATGTTTTATAGGGTCCCAAAAAAACCCCGTAAGGGAAAAAATGGGTTTTGCGAGTTTTGGGCGCTAATTATAATTTTTTCACGTTTTTTAAAATTAAAATTGTTTCTAATACATAAAATAATACTTTATATTGATAATTAGATGTTTACATAAATTTTTTAAACAATTTATTATTGTTTTTAGCAATTTTCTCTTAGAATGGAGATGGAAAGTCGCGGTTTCTTCAAGAATTTTCCACTTTTTGTCCAATTTTCAATCAGAGATGTTAAAAAACATAATTGTTTAAACAATTTATTATTATTGTCAATAATATTCTCTTAGAACAATGCAAGAAAATTGCAGTTTTTTCTGAAATTTTCAACTTTTTGTTCACTTTTCACTTGAAGTGAGTTAAATAATTGGTTAAAGTTCATAAAATTATTTGTTTAAACAATTTATTAATATTATTATTAATATTCAATTTGAATAGTGCTAGAAAATTGCGAATTTTTCTGAAATTTACAACTATTTGTCTATTTTTCACGAAGGTGAGTTAATTATTAATTTAATTAATCAAAAATAATTATTTAAACAAACTACTATTGTTTATAACTAATAACTAAATATTCGTTATTAATGCAATAAGTTGCGGTTTCTTGTAAAATGTTTATCTTTTTACCCAATTTTTACTCAGTAAAGTAATAAATAATGCAAGTTAACAAACATTATTGTTTAAACAATTTATAATTGTTCATAACTATCTTCTCTTAGATAAGTGCTAACAAGTTGCGGTTTTTTCTGAACTCTTAAACTTTTTTTCCACTTTTCACTTAGTAAGGTAATAATTAATGTAAGTTAACAAAAATGCCTATTTAAACAATTAATTATTATTTATAACTGTATTCTCTTAGAGTAATGCTAGAAAGTTTTTTTTCTGAAATCTTTAGTTTTGCTTTAAGTTCTTAGTTATGAACAAACAATAATTGAACCTCAACAAGAATCATTTTTCAAGTAGTATTTTACTTTTTTAAGTGATTTATTTTTGCTCTTTTGCCAATGTTTGAAAAAATTAATTTAAGCAAAAAAGCTACCTTAAACAAGAGACCAAAACAAAGAATGGAATAATTAGGAGGAGGTGCGAGAACTAGGTTTGTAAATGACTTGTACAATTTTTGTTTTAAATTGCAAAAAAAGTTTATTGCAAAGCGTAAGTGAAAAATTTGGAATTGAACATATTCAAAAAAAAGAAAACGATTGTTTAAAATATTTTTCTCTCTTATGTTTATTTATCATTTCTTCATAACTAAAAAGGCAAAGAAAAGTTAAACAATTCAGAAGAAACAGCAAATTTCTAACACTTATCTAAGAGAAGCTCATCTTATAAACAATTATAAAATTTTTAAATAACTATTTTTATTAACTTGCATTAATTATTACCTCACTAAGTGAGAAATGGGCAAAAAGTTAAAAATTTCAGAAAAAAAACCGTAACTATCTGGCATTAATATAGATGAAGATAGTTATCAAGAATAATAATTTGTTTAAACAATTATTTTTGCTCAACTTAGATAATAAGTAAGTCACTTCAAGTGAAAAATAAACAAATAGTTAAAAATTTCAGAAAAAACCGCAACTTTCTACCATTAAGCAAAGAGAATATTATTAACAATAATAAATTGTTTAAACAATTATTTTTGCTAATTTGAATTAATTATTACTTGACTCTAATCAAAAGATGGACAAAAGTAAAAAAATTCAGGAAAAACCCGCAACTATCTAGTATTAATATAGAAGATAGCTATAGACAATAATAATTTGTTTAAACAATTATTCTTGCTATATTGAATCAAATATTAACTCACTCCAAGTGAAAAGTGAACAAAAAGTTGAGAATTTCTGAAAAAACCGCAATTTCTAGCATTATTCAAAGATAATATTATTATCGATTAATAATAAAGTGTTTAAAAAATTTTGTTTGTTAACATTAATGAACTTTTACCTTTCTCTAATGTTAACATCTCTGATTGAAAAGTGGACAAAAAGTGGAAAATTTTAGAAAAAACCGCGACTGTCCATCTCCATTCTAAGAGAAAATTGCTAAAAACAATAATAAATTGTTTAAACAATTTATTTAAACATCTAATTATCAGTATAAAGTAGTATTTGTTGTATTAGAAAAATTTGCATTTTAAAAAATGCAAAAAATCTTAATTAGCACCAAAAACTCGCAACACGAATTTGTTCACTTATGGGGTTTTTTGGGACCCTATAAAACAAACTTATGGGAGTGATATTTTTATAGTAATATTTCATTCATATTCTATGGCTAATTGTGAAGAGAAATGATGAGTTTCAACTTAATTCAGCTAATATTGAGGATTCTGAATAAAATTTACAAAAACGTATTTTTTCCTTATGGGAAATACGTGTTGAAACTCATGGGGCTTGCGCCACCTCTGAATATAATTAAAAAAAAAAAATGGAATTATTTTTGTGTAGATTCGAACACGGGGGTTATTCATAAACATTCGAAAAAAAAATTTCCAATGCATTTTTGGACCATCCTAATGCAACATTGTCTCAGACGGTGAGAGGATAGCACAAGTTGGTAAGTACGTTCGTTGATTTACTACTGACGGAAAGATCGATGGAGAGATAGACAGGCGCATAAACGAGGGTAGGAAGGTTATCGGCAGCGTAGGAGCCATTACAGAAGTAAAAATACAGGGTGTTCTGAAAGTATGGAAACAGCAAAATATCTTGGAAGGGAACCTTGACTGTGACCTTGACCTTGACCATGACCTTCGCAGTCATTTCAAGGTCAAATTGATTTTTTGAAATGGGAACCGCTATTTTTGACGCCGGGAACTGAGAGAGCGGAAAATTTTACGTCCAGATATGACCTTGACCAATCGAAAATTTGACCTCGGAAGGTCATGACAAGGTCAAACAACGTACGGCATGATGACTTGACTGGCATGCATTTTTGAAGAAAATGTCCAACGCAAGAGTTGTAGCATTTTCGACCCCCGATTCATTGGTGACCTTGACCTTGACATTGAACAGGACCTTCGCCAGGACATTTTCTTCTGTACTTACACCCGCTGTGCTGTATGGTAGCGAGACCTGGACCTACCAAGAAAAAGATAGGAGTAAAATTAACGCGAGTGGCATGAAATTCCTGCGCAATATGTGCGGTAAAACGCTAATGGACAAATTTTTTGTTGTAGTTTTTGGTAGAAAATTTATATTGTTTACTTGAAAATTCAACTATTTGGTTGAAAATTCATCGTTTTTGGTAGCAAATTATTATTCTTGATTGAAAATTGATTTCTTCAATCGACAATTTAATTAATTGAAAAATATTTTTTAAATAAATATTTAACCATTCTATTTTTGGCTGGAAATTGATCTTTTTCAGTTAAAAATTCACATATGTTGTTGGAAATCAATTTTTTTGGTTGAAGATTCACCATTTGACTTGAAAAGTCATTTCTTTAATTGAAAATTAAGCTGTTTTGTTGAATTGAAAAAAAAATATTTTCTCTAATTGAAAACCTAACTATCCCACTTTTGGGTGGAAATTTTTTTTTTATTAGAAAATTCATGTCTTTTGTTGAAAATTCGTCTTTTTTGCTTGAAGATTCATCATTCTAGTGGAAAATTCGTTTCCATGGTTAAAAATTTAACGATTTTGTTAATTTGTTTAAAAATTATAATTCAATATAATTACTATCGTTAAACTGGTTCTGTATTTAAAATTTTATCATTGTATGTTTTTTTTATTATTATACCATTAAGCCATTTCCCTTTCGGGGTAGGCGTGACTTGCTCGGTTGGAGAATAGTAGTGTATAGGTTGAATAGGTATATAGGTGTAAGGTTGTAAGGTATGTATGCATGTAGGTATATAGGTATAAGGTAGATAGGTATATGGATGTTAGGTATAAATATTTCAGATTGATCTGGAATTCTCGTATTATTTATTTAAATGACACGTTTATTCCGCAACACTGCTCCGACCCAGGTTGCTGATCAATCTCTCTAGCGATCACCCCAAGTGAAGAGCCTCACAAAATTGTTATGTATGGTTCTCCACTTGGGCCCATTAGTATCCAAGGTCTTTGTTTCAGGCGCCATTCATTCTACTGTCACTCTGTTTACAAACTATTTGTCGCCACACTTTTCTGTCCTGGCATACTACTCTAGCTTCCTTCGCGTCCATGCATTTTTTCATGCAAGCTCTTGTGTTTCTATGGCTTCTTATGTCTCTACAGATCAATGTCTCATTTACAGATTCTAACCATTCTTTCGGCGGTCTACCTCTGGGCATTCTACCATTTACTTTACCTTTATACACTTGTTTGGTCAGTCGTTCACCTTTCATTCTTTCAAGATGTCCGAACCATCTTAACTGATTTCTTTCCTATATGTCAACTAGTAATAGCGATTATTTTATAAGTGAATTTATATCTAACGTTTATATCTGAAAATGTAACTATTTCATTTTGGCTTAAAAATTAATCTTCTTGGTTGAAAATTCATCTTTTCGGCTGGAAATTCAACTGCTTGTTTAAAAATTCATCTATTTTGTTGAAAATGCAATAATTTTACTTGAAATCTTAGTAATTTTAGGCATTTGAAATTCAATTTAATATGGTACCTACATTAAATTTATGTAAAAGATTTTTTTCACCTATTTTCGTGAAAAATCTACAATTATCCGACTTTGAATCATTTTTTCCGCTTCCCGGTAAACCTTATTCGACACTGGATCATTTTTACCTGCTTTCCGATAAACTTTATCCGACATTGGATCATTTGTAGCCGCCTCCCGATCAATTTTATCCGACTCTGGATCATTCTTATTCAGCTTCTGATAGACTTTATCTGACTTTGGATCATTTCATCTGCCTTCCGATAAACCTTATCCGACTTTGGATAATTTTCATCCGCCTCCCGATAAACTTTATCCGACTTTGGATCATTTTTACCCGCCTCCGTATATGTTTTATCCGACTTTGGATCATTTTTAGCCTCCTCGCGATCAATTTTATCCGACTCTAGATTAGATCATTTTTATCCATCTCCTGATAAACTTTATCTGACTTTGGATCACTTCATCCGTCTTCCGATAAACCTTATCCGACTTTGGATAATTTTTATCCGCCTTCCGATAAACTTTATCCGACATTGGATCATTTTTAGCCGCCTCCCGATCAATTTTATCCAACTTTGGATAATTTTTACCCGTCTCCCTATAAATTTTATCCGACTCTGGATAATTATTACCCGCCTACCTATCAATCTTATCCGACTTTGGATCATTTTCACCCGCCTGCCTATAAATTGTATTCGACTTTGGATAATTTTTATCTGCCCCCCTACATATTTTATCTGACTTTGGATCATTTCATCCATTATACCATTAAGCCATTTCCCTTTCGGGGTAGGCGTGACTTGCTCGGTTGGAAGCCTACCGATAAATCTTATCCGACTTTGGATCATTTTTATCCCACTCCCGATAAACTTTATCCGACTCTGGATCATTTTTATACATCTCCTGATAAACTTTATCTGACTTTGGATCATTTTATCCGTCTTCCGATAAACCTTATTCGACTTTGGATAATTTGTATCCGCCTTCCGATAAACTTTAGCCGCCTCCCGATCAATTTTATCCGAATTTGAATTATTTTTACCCGTCTCCCTATGAATTGTATCCGACTTTGGATCATTTTTACCCGCCTATCTATAAATCTTATCCGACTTTGGATCATTTTTACCCGCCTGCCTATAAATTTTATCCGACTTTGGATCATTTTTATCTGCCTTCCTATATATTTTATCCGGCTTTAGATCATTTTTATCTGCCTCCCTATAAATTTTATCCGACTTTGGATCATTTTTATCTCCATCCCTATAAATTTTATCTGACTTTGGATCATTTCATCCGCCTCCCGATAAATCTTATCCGACTTTGGATCATTTTTATCCGACTCCCGATAAACTTTATCCGACTTTGGATCATGTTTACCCGCCTCTCTATAAGTTTTATCCGACTCTGGATCACTTTTATCCATCTCCTGATAAACTTTATCTGACTTTGGATCATCTTATCCCTCTTCCGATAAACCTTATTTGACTTTGGATAATTTTTATCCGCCTTCCGATAAACATTATCCGACATTGGATCATTTTTAGCTGCCTCCCGATCAATTTTATCCGACTTTGGATCATTTTTACCCGCCTTCCTATAAATCTTATCCGACTTTGGATTATTTTTATCCGCTTCCCGATAAACATTATCCGACACTGGATCAATTTACCTGCTTTCCGATAAACATTATCCGACGCTAGATCAATTTACCTGCTTTCCGATAAACCTTATCCGACTTTGGATAATTTTTATCCGCCTTCCGATGAACTTTATCCGACATTGGGTCATTTTTAGCCGCCTTCCGATAAATTTTATCCGAATTTGGATGATTTTTGCCCGCCTGCCTATAAATTTTATCCGACCTTTAGATCATTTTTATCCGCCTCCCAATAAACCTTATCCGATTCTGGATTGTTATCCGCCTCCCGATAAAACTTATCCCATGTCGGATTAATTGTAGTTTTCAATTGTTTGCAACGTTCTTATCCAAATTCAGATAAAAAATATCCACATAAAAAAAGGCGTGTAGTACGAAATTAAAAAAATGGTAGACCCTGCTCTATTCCATGAATGATAATAAAGAGCGTCCACGCTCATTCCGCGATTCGATTTTGTCTTCAAGATTGCTCAAGTCTACTGGTTCCTTGACTGGTTCCGAATAGCGATTCAGAAGGCGGCTTACTTTCTGAAGACACGATCGATGAATTGGATCTGACAATTTTTTTTCAGAGGACCGATATTTTGCTGACGTGTGTCAATTGCTCGCTCGACTGGATTAAACCCCAGTCGCTTTATTAGGAAATAATTTATGCTTTTTGGTAAAAAAAAATGGCTGAATACAAATTTCGTATAATAGTTTAAGATCGATTTCATTGAAATTAGCCAATTTGGGTGTGAAATATAAACTCATCAGAATAAAGTTAAAAGGTAATTAATTGCGTGAGATCTCTTCTAGGCAAGATTCTCAAACTGTTATAAATCTTGAAATGAGAACATCGCCGTTCCCATTTTTTTCTCTTAAAAGTGAAATTACTTCAGATGAATTTTTTCATTCAAAAAGTATTTCTAGATCTAGAAAGAAAAAATTCTGTTGCATAAAAGTATAATTTACTATTTGATATCAAGTACGAACATACATAGGAAATTCAATATAGGCCTATAATGATTTTCAGATGATGAATTTGTTATAATTTTTGCTCGATTCTTGAAAAATCATTACAAAAAATCATAGTACAAAATAATTGTAAGATAATAAGTATAGAAATAAATAATGGCAATAAAACCAAAATATATTTGAAAAAAGTAAATATTCTTGGCTAGTTAGAAATCTGAAGAAGAAAAAGCTTTGATCCAAGTTTTAAAAACTTACAAAAGTCTGAAAACTAGTTCTTGCAAAACCTTATTTCAATCGGACAATGATCAATCTTATGATCGTTCTTTGAATTCGAAAAATCAAATTTTTGAAAATAAAAAAAAAAATGTTTTTTATCAGTTCAAAAATTCTGGCGCATTTTTTATATTTACAGTTATTACTAGTAAACACTAATATGAAATTTAAAGTTCGAATAAAAATTTGTAGGTCAATTTAGAATTTTTCGGAAAGGTACAAAAAATATGTTTTTTTTTTTGATTGAGTTCAATTCTAACTTTTTTGGAGAAAGTTTGATTTTTCGAACTTGAAATTTCTTCAAATTGAAGCAAAGAAACATATTGCTATTTTGCTTTCATGTAAAAAAATTTTTCGTGGTTTTTAAAACTTTTCAAAATTGCGAAAAAATTCAATATCCCAAAATTCCTAAATCACGAAAATTGTTGTTCCAAAAAGGCAGAATCATAAAATGTTCTTTCAATGTTTGACATATTCAATATTTTTCAAAATGTGTGTATTTCACTGAATCCAAAAAGCATGTTTTTTGTATGTATTTTTAAGAAATTCTAAACTAAACAAAAAATGTTAAAATTTAATCAGTAAAAAATTTGGAACACGAACAGGCCGAATTTTGAATTTTGAAGTATACCGTTTTTTAATAAATACTTGCATTCATTCAAAAATACCTAGAAAACATTAAGCAACTATCCAAAAAATATGTTCAATAAAAACACAAATGTTTAAAAATTTATTGAATTAGTTTCAAACAATTAAGTGGCCAACAGCCATACCACGCTGAAAAAACCAGTTCTCGTCAGATCACTGAAGTTAAGCAGCGTTGGGCGCGGTTAGCACTTGGATGGGTGACCATTCGAGAAAACTGAGTGCTGTTGGCACATCGTGGGTGTGTTGAGCCCACACTTGTAGTTATTTACTACAAGTTATCAACCTAGAAACACTACCCGAATCGGGTAGTGTCACGCCTACCCCGAAAGGGAAATGGCTTAATGGTATACATACATACAAGTGAATGAAAATGGTATGGTGGTGATCGGTGTTGATCGTCACTTTATTCGCACTTCATTTGAACGATTTATGGACAAAATGAGTTTTTTTAGATGAATTATTGAATTTTAATAAATAATTTGTTATTTTATAAACAAATTTTATAAACAATTACTTATGATCAGATATTTATGACTGAATTAATCAAGTTTTTTCTACGCAACTTTTTTTTACATCAAAATTTATTTAACTGTATTTAGAAACTTAGTATCTCGGGAATATATACATATTTTTTGTTTTGAATGAATATTTATTTTTTATTGCAATCCGCAGCCGAGGTTGCTGCTATTTTATATGAGGGCCACTCTAAAATTTCCATCTTCTACATCCGCCGATTTTTAGAAATCATACAATTTTAATCTAAAAATTCTTGATAAATTTTTCAGAATTAGTCATATTTTTTGAATATAACTTTGTTTAGATGTATTCAGAGATTCAACATCACAGAAGTATTTTTTTATTTTTGGTTCTAAATGAAGATTTATTTGTCATTGCAATCCGCAGCTACGTCTGCTACTTTTTAATGTTGATGTTACTTTAAAATCGTCATCTTCTACATCCGCCGATTTTCAAAACTCATGCAATTTTAATCTAAGAATTCTCGATCAATTTTCTTAGAATTTGACAACTTTTTTACATTGAACTTCATTTATCCGTATTCAGAAACTTAGTATCTTAGGAGAATATTTTAATTTTTAATTTTTAATGGCAATTTATTTTTTATTGCAATCAGCAGCCGAGCCTGTTGCTACTTTATGTTAGTGCCACTTTAAAATTGTTAACATCTATATCCGCCGATTTTTAAAACCCATATAATTTCAATCTTGAAATTCTCGATCGATTTTCTCAGAATTAGCAAACTTTTCTACATCAAAATTTATTTTCCCGTACGCAGAAACTTAGTATCTCGGGATAATATTTTTATTTTTTATTTGAACTGATTTTTTTGCAATCAGCAGCCGAGTTTGCTGCTACTTTATGTGAGTGCCACTTTAAAATTGTTAACATCTACATCCGCCGATTTTCAAAACCCATACAATTTTAACCTTGAAATTCTCGATCGAATTTCTCAGAATTGTTCACTCTTTTACATTAAACTTTGTTTAGTCGTATTCAGCAACTTAGTATTTCGGAAGTATACTTTTATTTTTGGTTTTGAATAAAAATTTATTTTTCGTTGCAATCCGCAGCCGAAGCTGCCGTTATTTTATTTTGGTGTCACTTTAAAATTGTCAACTTCTGCATCTACTTTCTCGATGTCGATAAATTTTTTTAATCTATCTTTTGTGGCCTCAATTCAGCAACATTTCATCTTGGAAGTTGACTTTTGTTTAATCTTCAAATAGTGCTTTCGATTTTACAGAATACATTCTCGCTTTACTGGAAAATTCCCATTAAGTTGTTCAACATGATTTTTTTTTTCAATTTCTATTTATGTGAATTCTGAGCATATCTTTGCAGATATCCATTTCTGTAACTTCAGATCTATAACTCGAATTTATAAAGAAGATAAAAGCCAGACAAGTATATTTTTATTTTTCATTTTAACTGAAAATTAAATTTTGTATTGCAATCCGCAGCCGAGTCTGCGGCTATTTTATGTAAGTGCCACTTCAAAATTGTCAACTGCTACATCAGCCGATTTTTAAAACCCATAAAACTTTAATATTAAAATTCTCGATCTGTTTTCTCAGAATTAGCCAACTTTTTAACCTATAATTTTGTTTAGCCGTATTCAGAGATTTGGTATCTGGGGAGTATATTTTTATTTTTGGTTTCAAATGAAAATTTATTTTCCATTGCAATCCGCAGTAATTACAGGCACAAATCCTGATAATATTTTCGCAAATACCCATTTCTGTAACTTGAGACCTATAACTCGAATTTATAAACAGGATAGAAGCAAGACACCATAAATTCCCCATCGAGCAAAAAAGACTCATACTTGTCCATTTTTGTTCTCCACACCAGCTTACAAGTGTACACAATATAAAGCACTTCTTTAACCTTTGCCCTGACATAATGCAAATCAAATATCGTCTCGCCTGCCTCGGCTCTGGGCCAGGCTCGTTAACATTTTAATACTTTTCTTCGCACATATTTTCGAAATCTATATGGGGCCGGTCGTGTTTCAGGGGGCGCGAGCGCGGGCGATTTAAAAGTTGGGGCGCTAGCTTTGAGGCGCGTGAATTTTAATAGGCTCGTCAGAATCGATTCTGCACACAGGTAGGTACCTGTGTGGTCTTTTCGTCGTTTAATTCAGCCGAGGCTGGCAGGAGCACTGGCTATTGGTCGTTTTAGTATTGGTGAATATAAATGGGAATGCAACTTCTCTCCTCTCCTCTCCTCTCTTTTCCTCTCGCGAGGCGAAGAAATCACGATCGAACACATCGTGTGTTTTACTCCCCGTTTTATAGATAACATCCTGCTCAGGCATATTTATGATTCGACGAATAGAGAAATGGCCCCTTGGTTATCTCAAAAATCCACTAAGGCAGGTAGATTTTCAGTGCGCTACCTACTATTACACCTTGTAGGGTTTTAGTATCGACCACAACATTTTAATGAACAAACGCCACGAAGACGCCATTTGCTGAAATTTTTTATTTTTAATACAAATTTATTTTTCTTTGCAATCCGCAGCCGAGTCTGTTGCTATTTTATGTTAGTGCCACTTTAAAATTGTTAACATCTACATCCGCCGATTTTCAAAACCCATATAATTTTAATCTTAAAATTCTCGATCGATTTTCTCAGAATTAGCAAACTTCTCTGCATTAAAATTTATTTGCCCGTATTCAGAAACTTAGTATCTCGAAGTAATATTTTTATTTTTCATTTAAACTAATTTTTTTTTTTTTTTTGCAATCCGCAGCCAACTCTGCTGCTACTTTATGTGAGTGCCACTTTAAAATTGTTAACATCTACATCCGCCGATTTTCAAAACAGGTAGATTTTCAGTGCGCTACCTTGTAGGGTTTTAGTATCGACTACAACATTTTAATGAACAAACGCCACGAAAACGCCATTTGCTGACATTTTTTATTTTTAATGAAAATTTATTTTTCAATGCAATCCGCAGCCGAGTCTGTTCCTATTTTATGTTAGTGCCACTTTAAAATTGTTAACATCTATATCCGCCGATTCCTAAAACCCATATAATTTTAATCTTAAAATTCTCGATGGATTTTCTCAGAATTAGCCAACTTTTCTACATCAAAATTTATTTGCCCGTATTCAGAAACTTAATATCTTGGGGTCGTATTTTTATTTATTATTTGAACTAACTTTTTTTTTTGCAATCCGCAGCCGAGTCTGCTGCTACTTTATGTGAGTGCCACTTTAAAATTGTCAACATCTACATCCGCCGATTTTCAAAACAGGTAGATTTTCAGTGCGCCACCTGGTATATCTCCTAATTTTTTTTTGCAATCCGCAGCCGAGCCTGCTGCTACTTCATGTAAGTGCCACTTTAAAATTGTTAACACTCAGAAAAATGTTTGTTTGAATGAAACAAATGTTTTCTTTGATGTAGGGTCAAACAAAGATTTTATTGATTCAAGCAAAGATTTTTTCCATTTATTAAAAAGCGCATGGCGCCATTTTCGATTATTTCTCGAACCATCTCGAAATTAGTCGAAACAATTTCAAACTATTGTTGTCGGGAAACCCGTTTTCATGATTGGATTAAGCTGTCGTTTCTTTTTCCCGTTAAAAATCAAAAAGTCTGGAAACTTCAGGTTTATGAGAAATGTAAGGTTTTCTAAATAATATATATTCAATATTAATAATCAATGTATTTTTAAAGATTTCAAAAATGAAGAAGCTTTTTAAGAATTTTAAAAGATTACAAGATAATAAGAAAATTTCTTAAAATTCCTGGAAAAATGTAAACTGATTTTTTATTTTGAAAATACGAAAATTGAAAAAGATTTCAACAGATTTTTAATTACTTTATAAAATTGCGAAAAATAATGGGAAAGATTTTCAATCCAAATCTTTCAATTAGCAAGATTACAAAGATTTATAAAAAATGCAAATAAATTTAAGACATATCGAAATCTGAAAAATATTCAAAATTAATTTGACAGTTGAAAATATTTCAGAAGTTTCAAAAAATGTACATTTTTGAATATTTGGAAAAAAAATTTGAAGCTTCTTAAGGATTTTGAAAAGATTCACTATAAAAAAAAATCTTCTTAGAATTCATGGGAAAATTTGAACTGATTTTTTGTTTTGAAAAAGTAATTTTGAGAGAACATTTAGAAAACATTTTAAAAGATGACAACAGATTTTAAAAGATTACAAAAGATTTCGATTATCTTCATGACAGATTCTGGAAAATTTTAAAGCAATTTTTGTAATTTTTCAGAAATTCCAGAAAAATTTTGGAAAAATTCGAATAATTCTAAAAGATATTTAGAAGGTTTAAAAGTTTTGGAAATAGTTGAAAAAGTAATTTGAAATTTGAAAAAATAAAAAAACTTCCTTACAATTCCTGGGAAAATTTAAACTGAATTTTTATTTTGGAAATAAATTTAAAGTGAAAATTGACAAAGATTTCAAAAGATTTTAAATTATTTTCTAAAATTTCGAAAAAAAAGACAAAGATTTTTGAGCAAAATCTTTCGATTAGCAAGATTTAAAAATTTTATAACAAATTTGAAAAAAAAATTTCAAACGGTTTCACGATAATAAAAAATATTTCTCATAATTCATGTGATAATTTAAACTGATTTTCTATTTAGAACAAATTAATTTCAAGATAATATTTTTAAAAAATTTTTGAAATTTTAAAAGATTTCTCAAATATTCAAAATAGGATCTGGAATATTTGTAGGCAAGTTTTTTAATTTTTCAGAATTCCAAGAAAATTTTTGGGAGAATTCGAAGACTTTTAAAAGATATTCAGAAGGTTTATAAGTTTTGAAAATGGCGAATAAATGATTTTAAGTTGGAAAAGATTTCCAAAAATTTTAAATAAAATGTAAGTTTTTGAAGATTTCCAAACAAATTTTGAAGCTTCAAGAAAATAAAAATAAAAATTCCTAAAATTCCTGCGAAAATTCAAACTGAATTTTTATTTTGGAAATAAATTGTAAGAAAAAATTGACAAAGGTTTCAACAAATTTTAAATTGTTTTAGAAAATTTCAAAAAATCTTTCCATTGGCAAGATTAAAAATTTTTTTAAAAATTTAAAAAGGTTTCACGATAATACAAAATATTTTTCATAATCATGGGATAATTTGAACTGATTTTTTATTTTATTAAATTAATTTTAAGATAATATTTAAACAAAACTTTAACATTTCAAAAGATTTCCAAAATTTTCCAAACGGAATTTGGAAGATTTGAAGGCAAGTTTTTTAATTTTTCAGAATGTCAAGAAAAATTTTGGAAGAATTCGAAGACTTTCAAAGGATATTTAGAACGCTTAAAAGTTTTGAAAATGGTTAAAAAATGATTTTAAGTTTGGAAACATTTTTAAAATATGTTTAACAAAATGTAAATTGAAGATTTATAAAAAAAAATTCGAATCTTTTTAAGAAATTTTGAGAGGTTTCAAGAAAATAAAAAAATTTCTTGAGATTCCTGGGAAAATTTTTAATTACTTTTTATTTTGAAAAATTAATTTTAAAAGGATATTTGGAAAATTTTTCAAATATTTAAAAATATTATTATAATTTCAAAATATTTCTACACATTTCGAAAATATCTGGAAGATTTAAGGGCAATTTTTTAAATTTTGAATGATTTTTCAAAATTTTAGGAATATTTCCAGTCAATTAAAAATCTTCCAAACTTCTAAAAGTCCTAAATATCTTTCAAACTGACTCAAATTTTTCCTACAATTTTTCAAAATCCTGAAAAATAAAAAACTATGCATTTTCGACATATCTGGAAGATTTGCAGGAATTTTTTTTTTATTTTCCGAAATTGTTGTTTTTTGTTTGAAAGGATTCAAGAAAACAAAAAACTTTTCTTGAGATTCCTAGGAAAGTTTTTCATGTCTCTTTATTTTGAAAAATTCATTTTGAAACAAAATTTAAACAGGTTTCAAAAAAGTTTCAAAAAATTTCTACAAATGCCATTTTTACCATTTTCAAAGATTTTTCAAATTTTTAGGAATAATTCGAGTCAGTTTAAGAGATATTTATTTTAGAAACTTCCAAAAGTCTTAAATATCTTTAAACTAACTCGATTTTTTTCTAAAATTTCGCAAAATCTTCTAAAATAAAAATAAATTAGACTTTTTCGACATATCTGAAATCTTCAAAAATCTTTTTGAATAATTTTACTCCATCATAAAATTTATTTATAAATGTTCCTAATCATTATTGATACAAGAGAACATTTAAATGGAAACTGATTTGCAAATATTGGCAAATAATTCTTTTCTTAACATTTTGCTACCACACTATAATTTCTAAACTATTTTACATTTTCGAAGAGATCAGAAAAATTAAATCATGGGAAAAACTTCATTTGAAGTATTCGAAAAAAAATTTTTTAACTTTTTAACAATTTTGAAAGATTTTGAGATTAAAGCTTTTTAAAGATTTATGAAAAAATTTTGAATGGTTTAGGTTTAATTAAAAAAAAATAATTTCAAGTTTTGAAGATTTCAAAATTTGTGGAAAAATAATATGGAAGAATTTAAGAAAATTTTTGTATTTTTCCAGGATTTAAAAAATTTTAGGTGGACTCAATTTTTTTTGTCTAGAAAAAATATTCTTACGACTCATGAGAAAATTTCAAATGATTTTTTCCTTAATAAATCCTAAGAGCAAATAAAAAACGATTACAAAACATTTGAAATTATTTCCCAAAATTTTGAAAAATAGTGTAAAAGATTTTTAAGCAAAATTTTGCCATAATATATAATTTTAGAACAAATTTGAGTAAGTTCAAGAGATACTTAGAAGTTTTGAAACAATTAAAAAATAATACAAACTTACAAGCTATTTTAGGAATTTTGTAATGTTTGAAGAAAATGAAAAAAAATTCTTTAGATTCCTAGGAAAAGTTTTAATAATTTTTTATGTTGAAAAATGAACTTTAAGAGAAAATTGAAAAAGATTTCAAAACATTTCAAAAGATTTCCATGATTTCGAAAAAGAGTAGAAGATTTTTAAATAAAAAATTTTTCAATTTGGTAAGTGTAAAAAATCAAAAAAAAAATCGAGTAAATTAAAGAAATATTTAGAAGATTTGAAGAGATTGAAAAAGAATTTTATACTTTGAAAGATTTAAAAAAATGCAGATTTTTTTTAAGGATATCAAACCAAAACTTTAGAAGCTTTAAAAGAATTTAGAAAGGTTTTAAGTGAATAAGCAAATTTTCTTAAAATTCCTAGGAAAATTTGGAAGACTTTAAGGCAATTTTTTACATTTTGAATGATTTTTCAACATTTTAAGAAAAATTCGAGTCCGCTAAAAATATTTTTGAGAATTCAAGAGATTTCGAATAGATTTAAAATATTTTAAAACTTGGAAGCATTTCCGAAAATTCATCAAATATTTTTTATTTATTCCAAACTTCTAAAAGTCCTAAATATCTTTTAAAAAGGCTCGAGTTTTTCCTAATATTTTGTAAAATCCTGTAAAATGACAAAATTTTTGTTTAATCTTCTAGATTTTATTTTGACACACCTGAAACATTCAAAAATCTTTTTTAATTTTTTTAAATTCCTAGGGAAATTTGGAAAATTTTAAGGCAATTTTTTGCTATTTTGAATGACTTCAACATTTAAAAAAAAATCGAGTCAGCTAGAAATATTTTTAGGAATTTAAGAGGTTTTGAATATTTTAAAAATGCCCCCCCCCCCCGCCGTTAACTAACATTTTTTATATTATGTTTAAAAACATAATAGACGTTTTTTTAAATAAAAAAAGGTTTTTCAAGATGAAGAGCTTTATAGAAATAAATAAAACAATATTTTTATGTAACACTGAATGCTTTTTAAATATTTTTTTTATTCACACAAATATTGAAATTACTTACAAGAAAAGAAGTATTATCAGTTTGTTTTTGAATTTATATAAATATAATTTCTATCAGATTCTTGAAAAAATTGAAAAAGATTTTTGATTACTTCAGATGTGTCAAAAAAGATTCTAGAATATTTTAAAGACATTTTTTTATTTTACAGGATCTTACAAAATATTAGGAAAAATTCAATAAATAAATATATAATAATTTCTAAAAAATTCGAGACTTTTAGAAGTTTGGAAGAAATCAAAAAGTATTTCATAAATTTTCGGAAATGTATCTGAGTTTTAAAATATTTTTAATTTATTCAAACCCTCTTAAATTCCTCAAAACATTTTAAATTATTTCAATATTTTAATATTCTTAACACAAAATGTTCTTAAAATTTTGAAAAATCATTAAAAATGTGAACAATTGCCTTAAAATCTTCGAAATTTTCCCAGGAATTTTAAGAAAATTTTTTCATTCTCTTGAAACCTTTAAAATTTCTTTTAAAGCATGTAAAGTTTGGTCATAAATTAACTTTTTAGTTGAAAATTCTTTTCTTTTGTTTGAAATTTTTTTTTCAGTTGAAAATCCATTGCTTTGGCTGAAAATTAACCTATTTTGCTAAAAATTCATTTTTTTTCAGATGAGGATTAATTTTCTTTATTGCAAAAGTAAAAATCATATTTTTTGCTAAAAATTGATATTTTAAATTGAAAATTCATCCTTTGTGGTTAAAAATTCATCTATTTTGGTAAAAAATTAATTTTTCTGGTTGAAAATTCATCATTTTTGGTTAAAAGTGCAAATTCAAGTATTTTGTTGAAAATTCGTTATTTGTGGTTGGAAATTAAACTACTTGAATTGAAGTTGAATTACTTTTGAATTTTTTTTTTAAGATTCTTCATTTTAGTTGAAAATTGAACTATTTAGGAATTTGGGAAAATTAATGTAGAAAATTCGTCTTTTTAGCTTGAAGATTCAATAATTTGGTGGAAAATAATACTCATCATTTGAAAATTAACTTTTTTGTTGACATTTTTTTTTCAAAAATGAAACTACTTTGGAGTAATATTAAATTGAAAATTTAACTCTTCATATTAAAATTTAACTATTCTGTTGATAATCCTTTTTGTACCTAAAAATTAATTTTTCAATCTGAAAATGTAGCTATTCCATTTTTGGTTGAAATTTTTTTTATAAGTTTTTTTCGTTGAGGATTCAACCATTTTTTTCAAAAATGTATCTTTTCTGGTTACATTCAACTAATTTTTATTTGAAACAAACTTTTTTTTCTTACAATATTAATTATTACATATTTTGTTACGATTTCACTTTTTTTGGTTAAAAAAAGTTGCTTTTTTCAACCAAAAAAAGTGAATAGTTTTAAGTTGAACTACATTGTAAAAACTTATTTTTTTTTAGTTGAAAATTCAGCTATTTGGTCGTGAATTAATTTTTTTTTCAATTCATATTTTCGGGTTGAAAATTCAGCTGTTTTGAGAAAAATTCTTTTTTTTTGCCAAAAATTAACTTTTTTGTCTAAAAATGTAGCTATTCTAATTTTGCTTGAAAATTTTTCCTTTATAAATACATGATTCTCCACCAAAATGATAAACTTTCAAAGAGAGAAGAATAATTTTCTACCTAAACAAACGAATGTTTAACAAAATATATGAACTTTTAATGAAATTGTTGAATTTTCTACCAAAAATGCAGTAGTTATATTTTCAGATAAAAAATAATTTTCATTCAAAATAAATTAATTTTCAAGAAAAGAGTTAAAGTTTCAATCAAAGAGAGGTAAATTTTTAACAAAAAATTCATTTTCAACCAAATAGTTCAATTATATACCATACAATTTATACCAAAAAGATTAATTTTTATATAAAAAAGTTGAATTTTCAAACCGAAAATATGAATTTTCAAATAGAAAAGATTAATTTTCAATTTAAAATACAACTGTTCAACCAAAAATGAAATTGGTAGATTTTCAGTTAAAAAAATTAATTCTCAACTAAAAAAAGCAAGTTTGCACTAAATAGTTCAATTTTTTACCAAATTATGAAATATTCATGCCAAAAAGACGAATTTTCTGCAGAATAGTTTAATTTTTAACCCGAAAATATGAATTTTCAACAAAAGAGTTAATTTGCAACCAAACAGTTGAAGTTTCAACTAAAATTATGAACCTGCGACAACAAAAATTAATTTTTTAACAAATTGATTTAACTTTCAACTAACTTGTGGAATTTTCAACCAAAAAAGACGAATAATAAAAAAAAATATTTTAGAACCAAATAGTTGAATTTTTAACTGAAATTATGGAATTTTTACAAAATTAGTTGAATTCTCAACCCCCCAAAAAAAAATTTCTACAAAACAATTAACTTTTCAACGAAAAAAGATTCTTTTTTAACAAAAGTAATTTAATTTTCATTAAAGGGATAAAATTTTCCACCAAATAGTTAAATTTTCAACCAATAGAGATGAATTCTGAACCAAAAATGTATCAGTGGAATTTGCAATTAAAAATAATGAACTTCAAATTGAAAAATAGTTTGATTTCCTTATTGTTTCTTAATTCACTTCAAATTTAGGCCAAAAACGAGAAAAAGTGTAAGTTTCTTGAAAACAGGGAAAAAAAAATTCTTTAAAAAGGGGAAAAGAGGAAACTAGGGAAAACAGCGTGAAGTCTATTGAAGGCTATTGATCCCTCAGTTATCTCAAAAATCCACTGAGGCAGGTTTTTCACTATTACACCTGTACTTTTATTATCGAAGATAAGAAATAAAGAAACCGCTTTTTTGAACCAAGAATCCGATCCCTTTTTGTCTCTCGTCATCTAAAAGATCTTTTTGAAATTATTAAGTCATTAAACCATCAACTTCGTCTTTTCTATCTGCATTCTAACTCTTAAGTAGTTTTTTTTATTGTCGTTTCAAAACCTTTGACGAAAAATGTCACTTGTACTCAAAACGGGATCTGATTAGTTTTTAATGTTTTATGTAGAAGTACAGTTAGTTTTAATTGAAAAAGAGCAAGATTATATTTATTGGGAGCCACCCACATCCAAAAATGGAATACTTAAATTTTCAGTTCACAAATTAATTTTCAACCAAAGAAATAAATTTTCAATGCAAAAAATTGATTTTTAACAAACAGTTCAATTTTCAACCAACTAGTTGAACTTTTGACTAAAAAGAAAATTTTTTTAAACTAAAAATGGAATAGTCAAATTTTCAGTTAAAAAAAATTATTTTTTAACCAAAAAAGGAATCTTTAACAAAACAATTAAATTTGAAAAAAATGAATTTTCAACTAAAATGATGAATCTTTAAAAACAAAAATTAATTTTGAACAAAGTAGTTCAACTTTCAACCAAGTAGTTGAATTTTCGAACAAGAAAGATTTTTCAATCAATGAAGAAAAAAAATGTCATCCAAAATGCTGAATTTTTAATCTATGAATTATCAACCAAACAGGCTATCCTCAAATAAAGAGGATGAATTTTTTAACAAAATTCTATAACTTTCCACAAAATTGTTGAATTTTCAACTAGAAAAAAAATTGTTGAACCAAAAATGGAATAGTCAAATTTTCAGTTAAAAAAAAAATTTCAACCAAAAGATTGAATTTTCAACAAAATAGTTGAATTTTCAATCAAAGAAATGGATTTTCAACTGAAATGATGAATCTTCAACCAGAAAAATTAATTTTTTAACAAGTTGGTTCAAGTTTCAACCAAGTAGTTGAATTTTCACCCAAAATAAATTTTTCAATCATTAAAGAAAAAAAATGTCATCCAAAATGTTGCATTTTTAATCTATGAATTATCAACCAAACAAGCTATCCTCAACTAAAAAGGATGAATTTTCAACAAAATTCCTAAATTTTCCACAAAATTGTTGAATTTTCAACTAGAAAAATAATTTTTAATCAAAAATGGAATAGTCGAGTTTTTAATTGAAAGAAAACAATTTTCAACCAAAAGAAGGAATTTTTAACAAAATAGTTAGATTTTCAACTAAGTAGTAGAATTTTCAACCAAAATAAATTTTTCAATCAATAAAGAAAAAAAACGGACTCATGTTGAATTTTTAATGTATGATTTTCAACCGAATAGGTTTTCCTCAACCAATTTAGGAATTTGCAACAAAATTCCTTATATTTTCCACAAGATCGTTGAATCTTCAATTAGAAAAATAATTTTTAACCAAAAATGGAACAGTCACATATATTCAGTTTAAAATAGTTAAACTTTCAACCAAGTAGTTGAAATTTCAACCAAAATAAATTTTTCAATCAATGAAGAAAGCTAATGTCATCCAAAATGTTGAATTTTTAATGTATGAATTTTCAACCAAACAGGCTTTCCTCTGCCAAAAAAGATGAAATCTTAACAAAATTCCTGAATTTTCCACAAAATCGTTGAATTTTCAACTAGAAAAAAATTTGTTGGACCGAGATTGGAATAGTCAAATTTTCAGTTAAAAAAAAAATTTCAACCAAAAAAAGGAATGTTCAACAAAATAGTTAAATTTTCAACCAAAGAAATGGATTTTCAACTAAAATGACGAATCTTTAACCAGAAAAATCAATTTTCAATAAGATAATTCAACTTTCAACGAAGTAGTTGAATTTTCAACCAGAAGAAATTTTTCAATCAATAAAGAAAAAAAAAATGTCATCATGTTGAATTTTTAATGTATGAATTTTCAACCAAACAGGCTATCCTCAACAAAAAAGGACAAATTTTTAACAGCATTCTCAAATTTTCCTCAAAATCGTTGAATTTTCAGCTAAAAAAAAAGTTTGGAAGAAAAAATGAAATAATCAAATTTTCAGTTGAAAAATAATTTTTCAACCAAAAGAAAAATTTGTAACAAAATATTTCAATTTTCAACCAAAGGAATGGATTTTCAACTAAAATGATGAATCTTCAAACAGAAAAATTAATTTTCAGCAAAGTAGTTCAAGTTTCAACCAAGAAGTTAATTTTCCAACCAAAATAAATTTTTCAATCAATAAAGAAAAAAAATTTCATCCAAAATGTTGAATTTTTAATGTATGAATTTTCAACCAAACAGGCTTTCCTCAACCAAAAAGGATTAATTTTTAACAAAATTCTTAAATTTTCCACAAAATCCTTGAATTTTCAACTAGAAAAAGAATTTTTAACCAAAAATGAAATAGTCGAGTTTTTAATTGAAAGAAAAAAATTTTCAACCAAAAGAAGAAATTTTTAACAAAATAGTTTCAATTTTCAACCAAGTAGTAGAATTTTCAACGAAAAGAAATTTTCCAATCAATAAAGAAAAAAAATGGAATGATGTTGAATTTTTAATGTATGATTCTTCAACCAAACAGGTTTTCCTCAAACACAAATGAAAATTTTTCAACAAAATTCCAAACTTTTCCACAAAATCGTTCATATTTCAATTAGAAGAAAAAATTTGAACCAAAAATGGAATAGTCAAATTTTCAGTTGAAAAAAAAAATTTTTTTCAACCAAAAAAAGGAATATTTAATAAAACAATTAAATAAAAAAAATGAATTTTCAACTAAAATGATGAATCTTTAACAACAACAAACATCAATTTTCAACACAGTAGTTCAACTTTCAACCAAGTAGTTGAATTTTCAAACAAGAAAGATTTTTCAATTAATGAAGAAAAAAAATGTCATCCAAATTGTTGAATTTTTAATCTATGAATTATCAACCAAACAGGCTATTCTCAACTAATAAGGCTGAGTTTTTGACAAAATTCTAAAATTTTCCACAAAATCGTTGAATTTTCAACTAGAAAAAAAATGTTGAACCAAAAATGGAATAGCCAAATTTTCAGACAAAAAAAAATTTTCAACCATAAGAAGGAATTTTTAACAAAATAGTTAAATTTTCAACCAAAGAAATGGATTTTCAACTAAAATGATGAATCTTCAACCAGAAAAATTAATTTTCAACAAGGTAGTTCAACTTTCAACCAAGTAGTTGAATTTTCAACCACGAAAGATTTTTCAATCAATGAAGTAAAAAAATGTCATCCAAAATGAGGTCCCGGAAGCTGGAATTACAACATTTTCATATCGATATGGGCACTATGCCATAATTTAGTGCCTATTTAGTGCTAATTTATGCTGCAGAAAAAAAATTTTGTGCCCGGTAATTTTGGTCAAAAACATGTAGTAGTGCCAGCTTCAGCTGAAGCCACAACTCCGGTATGCGAAACTCGCAAACTATTAGTGGTATCAAATTCTTCTTTGTGCAGGAATTTAGTGCTTATTTA
>CAKNYM010053638.1:232610-242667 GCA_932195095.1 Andricus curvator | reverse complement strand
GTTCTTTGTGCAGGAATTTAGTGCTTATTTAGTGCTAATTTATTCCGAAAAAATTAAATTTTGTGCCCGGTAATTTTGGTCAAAAACATGTAGTGGTGCCAGCTTCAGGTGACTCTGGTATGTGAAACTTGGAAACTATTAGTGGTATCAAATTCTTCTTTGTGCAGGAATTTAGTGCCTATTTAGTGATAATTTATGCCGCAAAAATTAAATTTTGTGCCCGGTATTTTGGTCAAAAATATGTAGTAGTGCCAGCTTCAGCTGAAGCCACAACTCCGGTATGCGAAACTCGGAAACTGGTAATGATATCAAATTTTCCTTTGCGCAGGAATTTAGTGCTAATTAAGTGCTCTGGATTTGTGCTATGCACAAAATCCGGGCACTTTTTTTTTTACCAAAAACTTGTAGTGATGCTAGTTTCAGGTGACTCTGGTATGTGAAACTTGGAAACTATTAGTGGTATGAAATTCTTCTTTGTGCAGGAATTTAGTGCTAATTCATGGCGCAAAAATTAAATTTTGTGACCGGTAATTTTGGTCAAAAACATGTACTAATGCTGGCTTCAGGTTAGTCGGCCGTTGCTAAGCCCCACGACATTATTTTGATCCACTTATTTGTTTATAAGAAATTCAACAAATGTTTATACTTCTACAGAAAAACATTTCTAAACTGTTGTGTCAACGATTCTAGATCGTTTTGAATGAATCTTAATATTTTATAACGAACGGTAATTTTCAAAAGTTAAAAATGTTGGTTATTGTCATTTGGTTAATGAAATAAAAAAGTATTAAAACCCTTTTTAAAAAAATCAGATGTCAACGATGTATGCAGAATTTTATTAATTTTTATTTATAAAAAAATGTAAAAATGATGAAAATAATTGTGTCCTACTGTGCCGCGCCGCGCCATAGAAGACCTGACTTTTGAATTTTTTCTGGAAAACTAGTGGCAAACCCACTCTAATAATATCAGGACTCGTAGACCACACTTGTTCCTTCCTTTGACGAAAAAAAATACAAAAGTGGCATTTTTTAGAAAACGCGTTTTTCATTTGTATTTTTTTCACAAAATTTTCGAAAAATATTTGGTGGGATTTTTTTTCACCACCAAGCAATCATATGTCCTGTATTATAGTAAAATCCCATCCCGACACGAAAATTTCAGTGATCAATTCTACCCCGAAAGGGAAATGGCTTAATGGTATAATAATAAAAAATTGACATGGACTCCACCAGTTTTTATGAGTATTGCTCTTTATCATACATTTTCACATTTTGGATTAAGCACTATTACTTTCGAAGGAATCCCGTGCAGAAATTGCCCCGGTTGGCCCTACTACAACAAGTTTTCTGGTCGGATCCCGGCCGGGCTACCCCTGTTTGGGTTTCATGGCCAGGAACCGGTCGGGAGCCGGCCGGGCTACATTTTTCTCGAATCACCTAGTCGGGAGCCGGCCGGTTACTGGCCGGGACAACCCTGGTTAGATTTCATGGTCGGGAGCCGACCGGGCACTGGTCAGGATACTTTTTTTTGTAGAAATTACACATTTTTCAAGAGCCGTGACATTATCAAAGACGTATTTACGGATACTAGATGAATTATTATCTGAAAAGTATAATATAAAGATTTATCAGATCAGCAAAACAGAAACTAGCTTTTTGAATTCTTAAAAAAAAAAGATTTGATTTTTTAAAATGTTTTAACTTATTAAATAAAACTGTTATCGATTCTGCAATGTGCAACAGCAGATTTATTACAATTTTTATAATTTTCTCTATTTTCAGACAATTTTTAGTCTGTACACTTTCAACTTTACCGCCATGTCTGACGCCTTCTGCGCTGGCATCGGCGTAGACACTTGTAAGTTTCAGTTTCGAACCTCGAACGAGAATGCACGTGTCGTCTCCTCAAGTTCGCAAATAAAACCGCGATCCATAATTAAAATGAACCTTATTTCAGTAATCAGTTCGAAAACCCCACTTACTGCGTGGATAATTAGTATTTTTAATTAATTTATAGTGTTGTGTATTCATTTTTTTCCTTTCTTCCTTCCTAACCTCAAATCACCACGTGGTTTCCAAAATAAAACAATTGCTAGCAGATTCTAGCATCAATTATTGAAACTCTTCTTCAATTTCCTCACGAGAATTTATCAACTTGATTTGACATTTAAAGTTCACCGTATTCCTTACGATGAGCCTTAAAAGACAAAACAAGTTACCAATTTCTCGCCAGAAGCAACATTTTTTAACCGCTCTGTGGCCGGATTACCCGGCCGGTATGAAAGCCGGAATCCGACCAGTTTACCGTGACGTTTTTAGCCGGATCCCGGCCGGTATCCCCGGCCAGCGCCCGGTTTAAACTGGGGCTATCCGGCCGGCTCCCGGTCGGATCCCTGTTACCATTCCTACACGGGATAATCTGATTGGATTGCGCTTTAGCGTACTTCTTTACGGCCTAAATGGAAAAGGAAAGGACGAGTTCATTAAGAAGCACATTTTGACCCACTGTTTCGGGTTTATCCGCCGAAAATTTATTTTAAGAAATATACAATTCCATTTTCCAGCAAAACTATACGAGATACTAAAAAACTGTTCGGAAGCAAAATTGTTCATTTTAAAAAGGTCTACAAATTTTCTTCAGTCCAGTTTTGTTTTGTTTTAATTGTGAAAAATGGAATTACAAATTTTAATTTTCTGAATAACGACAGAAGCTATAATCAAAATGTTTAATGCTAAATTATTCGCCTAAATAACATCTACAAATTTGCTTGAAATCATTTTTTGATAAGACACGTTGTTTGCGTTTTACTCGCGAAAAATTAGATTAAAAATCACAACATTAAAATTATGGAAAAGCGACATAAGCTAGGTACAATGAAATGCTTAACAGCAAACATGTTTACTTAAAACAGAAGTCCCGGACACAATCGCCAAATTACACATCTTAATGGTTTGATCTGTAATTTTAAAAGATTTATGCACAGACTAGGACTTAATTAGCACTAAATTCCTGCGGAAAGGAGAATTTTAAAGCACTAATAGTTTCAGTGTTTTCTATACGAGAGTCACCAGAAGTCAGCATTAATACACGTTTTTGGTAAAAAAAAGTGCCCGGATTTTGTGCATAGCACAAATCCAAAGCACTTCATTAGCACTAAATTCCTGCGCAAAGGAGAATTTGATATCACTAATAGTTTCCGAGTTTCGCATACCGGAGTTGTGGCTACATGTTTTTGACAAAAATTACCGGGCACAAAATTTAATTTTTGCGGCATAAAATAGCACTAAATAAACACTAAATTCCTGCACAAAGAAGAATTTGATACCACTAATAGTTTCCAAGTTTCACATACCAGAGTCACCTGAAGCTGGCACTACTACATGTTTTTGACCAAAATTACCGGGCACAAATTTAATTTTTGCGGCATAAATTAGCACTAAATAAGCACTAAATTCCTGCACAAAGAAGAATTTGATACCACTAATAGTTTGCGAGTTTCGCATACCGGAGTTGTGGCTTCAGCTGAAGCTGGCACTACTACATGTTTTTGACCAAAATTACCGGGCACAAAATTTTTTTTCTGCAGCATAAATTAGCACTAAATAGGCACTAAATTATGGCATAGTGCCCATATCGATATGACAATGTTGTAATTCCAGCTTCCGGGACCTTCCAAAATGTTGAATTTCTAATCTATGAATTATCAACCAAACAGGCTTTCCTCAACCAAAAAGGATGAATTTTTAACAAAATTCTAAAATTTGTCCACAAAATCGTTGAATTTTAAACTATAAAAAAAACATTGAACCAAAAATGGAATAGTCCAATTTTCAGTTAAAAAAAAAAATAAATTTTCAACCAAAAGAAGGAATGTTTAACAAAACAATTAAATTTAAAAAAAAATGAATTTTCAACTAAAATGATGAATCTTTAACAACAACAAACATTAATTTTCAACAGAGTAGTTCAACTTTCAACCAAGTAGTTGAATTTTCAAACAAGAAAGATTTTTCAATTAATGAAGAAAAAAAATGTCATCCAAAATGTTGAATTTTTAATCTATGAATTATCAACCAAACAGGCTATTCTCGACTAATATATATATATATACCATTAAGCCATTTCCCTTTCGGGGTAGGCGTGACACTACCCGATTCGTGTAGTGTTTCTAGGTTGATAACTTGTAGTAAATAACTACAAGTGTGGGCTCACCACACCCACGATGTGCCAACAGCACTCAGTTTTCTCGAATGGTCACCCATCCAAGTGCTAACCGCGCCCAACGCTGCTTAACTTCAGTGATCTGACGAGAACTGGTTTTTTTTTTATAACTTTTCGGAAATCTTTTATAGCTTTAAAATATTTTTAATCTTTTCAAAAGTTCTAAAATTCTCAAATGTCTTAAAAATATTTTGAAATATTCTTTTAAAATAAAATTGTTAGAAGAAAGAATCACCTTATATATTCCCAGAAATCTTAAGAAAATTTTATTATTATTTTAAAATCCTTCAAAATCCTTAAAAAGCTTAAAAATTTGATTTCAAAATCTTCAAAAATCTATATTTTGGTTTAAGTTTTTGGAAATATTCTCCCTTTCCCTTTTTAACAAATCCTGCAAAATTCAAAAAATTGCTTTCAAATTTTCTAGATTCTTTTTTAACAATTTTGAAAATCTTTTTAAATATTATCTTGAAATAAAATTTAAAAATAATAAATCATTTTCAATTTTCCCAGAAATCTGAAGGCAATCTTTTTTATTCTCTTGAAACCTTTCAAAATTCTTAAAAAGCTTTTGAATCCTTTTTCGAATTAATTAGAAATCTAAATTTTGTTTGTTATTTGTTGCAATCTTTTCTTGTTGAAAAAAAAATATTTTTGAATATTTCAGATATTTAAAATCTTCTCAACGAAAAACGTAATAGTTGATATTTCGATGCAAAAAGATTCTTATTTAAAATAAAACACAGTTAAATTCACCCAAAAAAGACAAATTATCAACGAAATAGTTGAATCCTTAACCAAAAAATATTAATTTTTAGCCAGTTGTATTTTTAACACAACAAAATTAAATACTTTCCAAAATATACGAATTTTCTACAAAAAAGTTAAATATTTCAAACCAAAACCATGAATTTCCACAAAAAATTTCATTTTCAACCAAAAAATTAAATTTTCAACCAAATGCATGAATTTTAAACTGAAAAAGATGAATTATCACCAAAAATTGAATAGTTCAATTAACAGTTAACAAATTAATTTTCCACGAAAAAAATTTCAAATGAAGTGATGAATTTTCAACTGAAATAATGAATCTTCAACTCGAATAGATGAATTTTTGACCAAAAAGACGAATTTTTAACATAAGAGTTTACTTTTCAACCAAGCAGTTTTATTTTCAACGAAAAAGATGAATTTTCAACAACAAAAAAATGAATTTTCAAACAAGAAGATTATTTTCAAACAAAAAACATGAATTCTCAACCAAACAGTTGAATTTTCAATCAAAAAAATTAAATTTTCAACTAAAAGAGACAACTTTTCAACCAAATAGTTGAATTTTGAACTAAAAAAGATCAATTTTTAATCACAAATGGAATAGTTAAATTTTCAGTTAAAAACAAATTAATTGTCAACCATACTGATCATTTTTCAACTAAAATAATGAATCTTCAACTGGAATAGTTGAACTTAAAAACCAAAAGGATGGATTTTCAAATGATATTAGGAATCAAAAAAGACAAATTTTCAACAAAATACATGAATTTTAAACTAAAAAAGATACATTGTCAACCAAAAATTGAATAGTTAAATTATCAGTTAACAAAAATTAAAGTTCAAACCAAAGAGATGTATTTTCAACTAAAATTATGGAATATTCAACTGAAATAGTTACTTTTTCAGTCAAAAAAATAATTTTCAATCTTCACATTTAGAGAATTTTCAACTAAAATGAATCTTCAACGGGAATAAATAATTTTTGCCCAAAAAGACGAATTTTTAACAAAAGAGTTTAACTTTCAAGCAAAAAGATAATTTTTCAACTAAAATGATGAATGTTTATTTGAAATATTTGAATTTTCAACAAAAAAAAAATGAATTTTCAAACAAGAAGATTAATTTGTACCAAAAAGGACAAAATTTCAACTACAGAAGATAATTTTTAACCAAAAATTGAATAGTTAAATTTTTAGTTGAAAAAATTAGTGTTAAACCAAAGAGATGAGTTTTTAACTAAAATGAGGAATCTTGAACTAAGTTTCATCCAAGAAGATTAATTTCTACCAAAAAAGAAAAATTTTCAACAAAATACATGAATTTTAAACTGAAAAAGATATATTGTCGACCAAAAAGTGAATAGTTCAATTATGAATTCAAAAAATTAATGTTCAACTGAAGAGATGAATTTTCAACTAAAATGATGGAATATTCAATTAGAATAGTTACATTTTCAGTTAAAAAAATAATTTTCAACCAAAAAGATGAATTTGTACCAAAAAAGTCAAAAATATAAAAAAAATACAGGAATTTTAAACTAAAGGAGATAAATTGTCAAACAAAAATTGAATAGTTTCAACTGGAATAGTTACATTTTCAGTTTAAGAAAAATTAATTTTCAACCTAAAACAAAACCGACTTTTCAAGAAAATAGTTAAAGTTTCAAATGGAATAGTTAAATTTTCAGTAAAAAAAATAATTTTCAGCCAAAGAAAAAACAAATTTTCAACAAAACAGCTCATTTTTCAACTAAAGAGATAAATTTTCGAGCAAAAGATTTTTCCGTCAAGAGAGAGAAGAAATTGCAAACTGATGTTGGGTTTTCAAGCAAGAAGATGAAGAACAAAATAAATGAATTTTGAACCATAAAAAAATTATTTTCGAACAAAATAGTTAAATATAGCAACATAAAGCTACTTTTAGAAATGAAGAATCATTGTTATTCAATGTTATGTTGCGATTAAAAAAAAATTATGCCCGCTCTCGAAAAAATTCCGACTAAAAAAAAAAATTTCCTGAGATTTCTAAATGTTTTAAGGTATATAAAAATTCTGAAAATTCCAGGTTTTCCCTGTTATTTGGAAATTTTTATTTACTAAAGTGATGGTACGGAAAATTCTTAATCTTTATTGATAAATAAATATGTACATATAACATCGTTTAATATGGTCAATGGGTTATGAATAGAAACCTTTTGTCATTTTTAAAACTTTTGGTCAAAACGTTAAGAACAGCATATTGTTGCCTTTATTATTAAAGAATCATTCACAATTTAAAATTTATCTTCTATACCTAAATTTATAGAATTAAAATTCCTCATTTGGAAATTGTGATTTCAAATCTTCAAACAAAAAAAAAATAAATAAATAAATAAAACCGCCACTTCAAGTCGTATTCACGCAGTATTTAACCAATCAGGCATGCAACAACAATGAGTGATTTTGGAGAATTTTGTCCCACCTATTTTTTTAGATAGGAATGGCAAGAAAAGAGGTCACCGGACAAAAAAAAAGTGAAATCAATTTTTTTTGCATCAATTCCCCTGAAAACCCATAAAAGAAAAATTCTGTTCCGAAATATTCTGGCATCGTCGCCATTTTTGAGATTTTATCTCCTCGAAGTCAAACAAAAACGAAATATCGAAAAAGGCTTCAAATGATTATTTTAAAGATTAAGCATGTGTTTGGAATTTAGGAATCGAATTATATAAGGAATATTGTTTAATATCTTTGATAAAACTCACCGAGGCCTGTTTTTATGAGATTAAATAATAACCACGTTGCATTTGGCTTATATGATTCACAAACGAAGAAACTTGCACTTTTCACATTTGAACTTTGAAAAACACACTTTTTACCAACTTTAATGAAATTCCGAGTCGGTTTTATCCTATTTCGATGAAAAGAACATAAAAAATTCACAATAATATTAGGTTACGTTTCACACGATCGTCTTCTACCACACTACTTTCCACCATTTTGGAAAGGCTGAGTTTTTGACAAAATTCTAAAATTTTCCACAAAATCGTTGAATTTTCAACTAGAAAAAAAATGTTGAACCAAAAATGGAATAGCCAAATTTTCAAAAAAAAAAAAAAATGTTCAACCATAAGAAGGAATTTTTAACAAAATAGTTAAATTTTCAACCAAAGAAATAGATTTTCAACTAAAATGATGAATCTTCAACCAGAAAAATTAATTTTCAACAAGGTAGTTCAACTTTCAACCAAGTAGTTGAATTTTCAACCACGAAAGATTTTTCAATCAATGAAGAAAAAAAATGTCATCCAAAATGTTGAATTTCTAATCTATGAATTATCAACCAAACAGGCTTTCCTCAACCAAAAAGGATGAATTTTTAACAAAATTCTAAAATTTGTCTACAAAATCGTTGAATTTTAAACTAGAAAAAAAAACATTGAACCAAAAATAGAATAGTCCAATTTTCAGTTAAAAAAAAAAAAAAATTTTCAACCAAAAGAAGGAATTTTTAACAAAATAGTTAAATTTTCAACCAAAGAAATCGATTTTCAACTAAAATGATGAATCTTAAACCAGAAAAATTAATTTTTAACAAGTTAGTTCAACTAAACTTTCAACCAAGTAGTTAAATTTTCAACCAAAAGAAATTTTTCAATTCATAATGAAAAAAGAAATCTAAAATGTTGAATTTTTAATGTATGAATTTTCAACTAAACAGGCTTTCCTCCACCAAAAAAGATTAATTTTTAACAAAATTCTTAAATTTTCCACAAAATCGTTAAATTCAACTAGAAGAAGAATTTTTAACCAAACATGGAATAGTCAAATTTTCAGTTAAAAAAAAAAAAAAATTTTTCAATCAAAAGAAGGAATTTTTAACAAAATAGTTCAATTTTCACCCAAAGAAATGGATTTTCAACCAAAATGATGAATCTTCAATCAAAAGAGAGAATTCTTAACAAAATAGTTAAATTTTCAACCAAGTAGTAGAATTTTCAACCAAAAGAAATTTTCCAATCAATAAAGAAAAACAAATGGAATCATGCTGAATTTGTAATGTATGATTTTTCAACCAACCAGGCTTTCCTCAACCTAAAAGGACGAATTTTTATCAAAATTCCTGAATTTTCCACAAAATCGTGGAATTTTGAACTAGAAAAAAAAATTTAACCAAAAATGGAATAGTGAAATATTCAGTTAAAATAATAATTTTTCAACCAAAAGAAGGAATTTTTAACAAAGAAGTTATATTTTCAACCAAAGAAATGGATTTTCAACTGAAATGATGAATCTTCAAACAAAAAAATTAATTTTTAATAAGGTAGTTCCACTTTCAACCAAGTAGTTGAATTTTCAACCAAACGAAATTTTCCAATCAATAAAGAAAAAAAAATGGAATCATGTTGAATTTGTAATGTATGAATGTTCAACCAAACAGGCTATCCTTAACCAAAAAGGACGAATTTTTAACTAAATTCTTAAATTTTCCTCAAAATCGTTGAATTATCAAATAGAAGAAGAATATTCAACCAAAAATGGAATAGTCAAATTTTGAGTTGAAAAAAAATTTCAACCACAAGAAGGAATTTTTAACAAAATAGTTAAATTTTCGACCAAGCAGTAGAATTTCCAACCAAAATAAATTTTGCAATCAATAAAGAAAAAAAATGTCATCCAAAATGTTCAATTTTTAATGGATGAATTTTCAACCAAACAGGCTTCGTCAACCAGAAGGATAAATTTTTAAGAAATTTCTACATTTTCCACAAAATCGTTGAATTTTAAACTAGAAAAGAAATTTGAACCAAAAATGGAACAGTCAAATATTCAGTTAAAAAATAATAATTTTCCAACCAAAGGGAGGAATTTTTAACAAAATAGTTCAATTTTCAACCTAATAAATGAATTTTTAACTAAAATCATGAACCTTCATCCAGAAAAATTAATTTTTAACAAGGTAGTTCAACTTTCAACCAAGTAATTAAATTTTTAACAAAAATACATTTTTCAATCAATAAAGAAAAAAAGTCGTCAAAAATGTTGAATTTTTAATGTATGAATTTTCAACCAAACAGGCT
>CAKNYM010053638.1:194126-225546 GCA_932195095.1 Andricus curvator | reverse complement strand
TTGAATTTTTAATAAAGTGGTTCAACTTTTAATCAAATAGTTGAATTATCAACCACAAATGAATAATTTGAAACAAAATACTTAAATTTTAAAGCAAATAGTTAAATTTTCAACTAGTAAAATGAATCTCTAATAGAAATTAAGTAGTGAAATAGCACAACAGTAAATAGTAAAAAAAAGGCGAATGCTCTACAAAAAAATAAATATTTTAATAACAAAAACGAATTTTCAACAAAATAGTTTAATTTTCTACCAAATACTTGAATTTCGAACTAAAATTATGAATTTTCAACAAAATAATTAAATTTTTAAGTAAATAGTTGAATTTTCATTTAGAATATTGGATCTTCAATAAAAATGAAGTAGTGAAATAGCATAACAGCAAATAGTAAAAAAAGGCGAATTCTCTAAAAAAAAGTTGAATTTTCAACCAAAAAAGACAAATTTTCAACAAAACAGTTCAATCTTCCACCAAATAGTTTAATTTTCTACCAAATTGTAGAATTTTCATGCCAAAAGGACGACTTTGCTAAAAAAAAAGAAGTTTAATTTCTAATCCAAAAATATGAATTTTCAACAATAAAGTTAACTTCCAACCAAATAGTTGAATCTTCAACTAAAATAATGAACCTTCAAAAGATGAATTGAATTTTCAACGAAGCAGTTCAACTTCCAACCAAGTAGTTGAATTTTCAATCACAAAAAACGACTTTTCAACAACAAAATTAAATTATTAACCAAACAGTTAAATATTCAACTTGAATGATAAATCTTTAAAAAGATGAAGTAGTAAAATAGTATAACAGTAAGTAGTGAAAAAAGACGAGTTTTCTACAAAAAAGATAAATTTTTAACCAAAAAAGATGAATTTTCAGCCATATACATCTTGCATTTTTAACTGACAAAGATACATTTTAAACTTAAAGTGAAATAGTTGAATTTTCAGTTGAAGAAATTACTTTTCAACCAAAAAAATTTTTTTTCAATAAAATACTTAAATTTTTATCCTAAGAAATGAATTTTTAACTCAAATGATGAATCTTAAACTTTCAAATGATGAATCTTCAACCAAAAAAGATGATCAATTTTCACCCAAAGATATGAGCTATGAAGAAATAAAACGAACTTTCAACAAAATACTTGAATTTTTAACCTAAAAAATCAGGTTTGAACTGAAACGATGAATCTTCAGCTACAAAAATTATTTTTCAAACTAATAGTTGAATTTTAAACCAAAAATATGAATTTTAAACCGAGACGACTAATTTTTCATATAAGAAGACAAATTTTTAACAAAATTTATTAATTTTCAGCCAAGGAAATAAATTTTCAACCAAAAAGATGAATATTCAACTAATGCGAATAATTTCTTAGAAGAAAAAACGAATTTGCAACCTAATAGTGGAATATTAACCTAAAAAGATGATTTTTTAACTGAAAAAGATACATTTTAAACATAAAATGAAATAGTTGAATTTTCAGTTAAAGAAATTAAATTGTCATGAACTTGAAATGTATCATTTCAATAAATTCATATTATTACAATTCATAATATGCATTGGTATTGAAACATGCGTATTTTCATTGCCTTGTTTTTATGATTGAAAAAAAGTTCGCGTACTATAAGAAAAAAGAAAAATTTTGTTATTAAACATTTTATTGCAACTTATCTTATTATCAAATATCTAGTATTAATATAAAAGATGATAGCTGTAGACAATAATTTCAACGTCAAGATACAGATACAGAAAGGGTACCAGGTAAATTTGGGGATCCAAGAAAAAATTATAACGGGGAAAAGTTAGTTAGCTTACGCTTAGAAAAGGGCCTATTTATTACAAATACTAGGTTTTGATATAAAATGATCCACACGTACACCTGGTGTAAAGGAAATAACCGCAGTGTAATTGACTTCGTTATTGCGGATGAAAGACTAAGAGAACTAGTCAAAGATACAAGAGTCTTGAGGGGTTCCGAATGCAATACTGATCATTACCTTTTACTTTTAGTCTCCAAAATAAACTTAGGGCGGGGGGATGGAGAAGAAAGAGAAAAACAAGGAAACAAACGCGAATCAAGATTGAAAATTTACAGAAACCGGAAGTGTGAATAGATTTTCAGAATAAGATAAACGAACGCATAGATGAGGCAACTTGGGAGGCGCTTAGAAGCAATAAAGATATAGAGGGCCCGTGGAGTTTGTTACGGGATATCATTGTTAAAACTGCAATTGAAGTATGTGGTACGGCGGTTGTAGGAAGAAAATCTGGTGATGCATGGTGGAATGATGAAATTAAGGCAGCCCGACAAGAAAAGAAAGAAGCATACGTGAACGTTAAACATCACAGGTCTTAGCGATGAGGAGAGAAATAGACTTGAAAATGATTACAGACACGAAAAGAGGAAAGTTAAAAGACTAGTCAAGGAAAGTAAAGATAAAATCAGAACAGAAGAAGAGAAGAAAATACAAAACAGCTTTGAAGGAATTATGAAACTATTATTTAAACTGATAAAAGAAAGTAAAAGTACAGAGTTTGTCAGCATGAGAAACAGCAAAGGTGTAATGCTATATGATACAGACGGGATAGAAGACGCTTTAAAAGACTACGTCAAACAATTATTAGGAGGTGAAGATATAGGGCAACAGAACTGCGACATAAAAAATAATGCATTAGAAAACCCAATTGAAAAAGTCTGTGTCACTGAGGTCCGAGACATAATTAAGAACTTGAAAAACGGTAAGGCTGCTGGCATATAGACAGTATTAGTGCTGAAATGCTCAAATACGGTGGCGAGTACATACCTCACAGGTTGTGCGAATTAATAAATTTATGTATCGAGACGGGGAAAGTCCCAGACGATTGGAAAAAAGCGATTATCGTACCAATATACAAAAGAAAGGGAGACAAATGCAACTGCAGCAATTACAGAGGTATCAGTCTACTGCGTACAGTAAGTAAAATATACTCAAAAATACTTATTCGTAGGGTAATGAAAATTACAGAAGAAAAGATATGTGGAGTCCAAAGTGGATTTATGTCAGAAAGATCATGTACAGATCAGATATTTAGCGACAGATCACAGAAAAAAGCTTAAGAGTAGGAAAGAAAGTTTTCTGTGTATTTTTTGACCTAGAAAAAGCATTTGACAAGGTAAATAGAAGTGAACTTTGGGAAGTCCTTAAAGAATATGGAGTCAATGGATGGCTCCTGCAAGCAAGAAAATCAATATATACAGGTAGTAAATCGAGTGTTAGGGTAAATGGGAAACTGAGTGACTGGTTCGATATTATGCAAGGCGTGAAACAAGGAGGCGTTATGTCCTCGTGGCTATTTATCATATTTATGGATAAGTGTCTAAGAATGGCCCTCTTCGACGAAGAAGGTGTAGATCTCGAAATAGTGAAGGTACGTGGGTTAGCTTTCGCAGATGACAAGATTGTTATGGCACAATCAATCGAGGACTTGCAAAGAATGTTGAATAAAGTTAATGCAAGCATGAAAAACATGGGCCTCAAAATTAATGTAAATAAAACAAGGGTCAAGGTGTTTGCAGGAAAAAGTGAGAAAACAATGTGAAAAATTGTCCTAAATGATGAGAGATTAGAAAAAGTTGACAAGTACGTATATCTGGCTAGCCTATTCACTAGCGACGGAAAAATACACAGGGAGTTAGATAGGCGCATAAATGAGGGTAAGAAGGTTATCCGTAGAGCAGGGTCTATTCTCAGAAATAAAAACATATAAAAAAAATCTAAAATGGCCATACATAATTCTATATTCGTACCGACTGTACTATACGGTAGGGAGACATGGACATGTCAAGAAAAGGACAGGAGTAAAATTAACGCGATTGGCATGAAACCTTTGCGCACAATATGCGGGAAAACACTGATGGACAAAGTCCGAAACGAAAAAATCCTCAAAGAATGTGGTGCAAAAGAGACTCTAGTTGACATATGGAAAAGAAATCAGTTAATATGGTTCGGACATCTTGAGAGAATGAAAGATGAACGACTAACGAAACAAGTGTATAAAGGTAAAGTTAATGGCAGAATGCCCAGAGGTAGACCGCCAAAAGAATGTTTAGAATCTTTTTTAAGAAGAAAATTAGAAACACAATATCGTCAAGTCAATCTGTGCAAAAATTCTATTCCTGAACAAAAAGACTCAGAAACGTTATGCAACCAAAAATCAGTTATTTTGAAAAAAACATATTCGAAAAGCTCAATATATGAAAAAGAATTGCATAGAAAGGCCTCAAAATATGTTTCCAAACAACGTTTTAATCGGCTCATTAGAGACATAAGAAGCCATAGAAACACGAGAGCTTGCATGAGAAAATGCATGGACGTGAAGGAAGCTAGAGTAGTATGCCAGGACAGAAAAGTGTGGCGACCAATAGTTTGTAAACAGAGTGACAGTAGAATGAATGACGCCTGAGACAAAGATCTTGGATACTAATGGGCCCAAATGGGGAACCACACATAACAATTTTCTGAGGCTCTTCACTTGGGGTGATCGCTAGAGAGATTGATCAGCAACCTGGATCGGAGCAGTGTTGCGGAACGAACGTGTCATTTAAATAAATGAGACGAGAATTATAGATCAATCCAAAATATCCATACCTTATACCTATATACCTATCTACCCTACACCTATATACACATTGACACACTACTATTTTTCCAACCGAGCAAATCACGCCTACCCCCAAAGGGAAATAGCTTAATGGTATAATAATAATATGCATTGGTATTGAAACCTGCGTATTTTTATTGTGTTGTTTTTATGATTGAAAAAAAAGTTCGCATACTAAAAGAAAAAAAAAACAATTTTGTTATTAAACATTTTATTGCAACTTATATTATTATCAAATATCTAGTATTAATATAGAACAAGATATCTATAGACAATAATAGTTTGTTTAAACAATTATTTTTGCTATATTAAATTAAATATTAACTCACTCCAAGTGAAAAGTGAACAAAAAGTTGAAAATTTCAGATAAAACTGCAATTTATAGAATTATTCGAAGAGAATATCATTATTAATTATAATGATCAATTGTTCAAACAACTATGTTTGTTAACATTAATGAACCATTACCCCTCTTTAATCAAAAATTCGATAAAAAGTGGAAAATTTTTGAAAAAATCGCGACTTTCTATCTCCATTCTAAGAGAAAATTGCTAAAAACAATAATAAATTGTTGAAACAATTTATGTTAACACCTAATTATCAGTATAAAGTGTTGTATGATGTATCAGAAACAATTTTCATTAAAAAAACCGTAAGAAAACTCATAATTAGCGCCAAAAACTCGTAAAACCCATTTTTTCACTTATGGGGTTTTTTGGGACCCTATAAAACAGACTTATGGGGGTGATATTTGAAAAGTAATACTTTATTCGTATTCTATGGCTAATTGCGAAGAGAAATGTTGAGTTTCAACTCGATTCAGCTAATATTGAGGAATCTGATTAAAATTTACAAAAACGTCTTTCTCCTTTGTGTGAATTCGAAAAAATTTCCGGGCGTTATTTATAAAAATTCGAGAAAAAGATTTCACATGAATCCAATACCTTCTTTGATGAGAATGTAAAAAAGTGATTGTAAAAGCATAAGTAGTTGAAGTGTCGAAAGTAGGCTTGAGAAATAAGGAGCTAATGTGATTTGTGAACGTGAACGGTATGGCCTGGCACCTGGCACCTCATTATCACACTCGCACTCTCGAGTGGCATTTTCTTGGCTCATTCGACTAGAAAACAGTATATCTTTCGCGATCGGCTTGGCGCGGGCTCAATGAATCAGATTCCGCGGCATTGGTCGCGCCGTGCGAAAAGGATGTCGTTCTATTCGATTCAGGAAATTAATGAAGTAGCTGGGCTTGTTCAGCTACCGCGGTCCGTGAGCCGCGGGCCTACCAGCCAACCACATCCAATGAACGAGACCCTTTGTTCACCATCACTGAATACCTTAGCCTCATTTTCTTTACGAGCCCGCAAAACTTAGCGGCTACGACCTGTTGACGTGGCGAAGCCACCCTGCTCGAGAAGGTAAGGTGCTTCAAACGATTTGGTTTTTAGAATAATGCACGGAAAAAATTTATCCGTAAAAAAGTCACGAACTAGTAGCTAGGTCTCGGATATGCGAAAAATTCATCGCTTTTTTACGTGAATGATTACAAAAATATTACGAGTGATTGAAAACAGATTCTCCGAGCACTCAGGAGCTTGCCCGACAAATCTGGGAACTGAAAAGTAGGTTCGCCTGTACGCGGCCCGCACACACGCTCGCCCAAACGCGCGGTGCGTGTGTGCGCTCGTATGTGTGCTTCGAGCTCGTCGGATGAGTGGCTAGAAGTTTTATAATACCTACTGGACTATTATGTGCGCGCGCAAGCCCGCGCTAACTTTTTTATTCATTTTTCTCATTTACTCAATTTTCGAACAACTATTTATTTGTTAATATTTTTTGACCAATCACATTCTTGCTGAAATTATATTCTCAAAGAATGTATTCAGTGAATTCATGTAACGTAGAATTTACTATTACTATTAATAACAGTAAATGGCGAGATATTTGAAGATTTCAAGTGCACGTTATATGTGTATACCATTAAGCCATTTCCCTTTCAGGGTAGGCGTGACACTACCCGATTCAGGTAGTGTTTCTAGGTTGATAGCTTGTAGTAAAATAACTACAAGTGTGGGCTCACCACACCCACGATGTGCCAACAGCACTCGGTTTTCTCGAATGGTCACCCATCCAAGTGCTAACCGCGCCCAACGCTGCTTAACTTCAGTGATCTGACGAGAACTGGTTTTTTCAGCGTGGTATGGCTGTTGTAATTTAATATATTAAAAAAAAAAACATAATTTTTGTACAATGACATTTGCCAGTACCCTCACGGCTATTTTTTAAATGTAAGCAAAAAACAACAGACCAAAAAATGTAGTCACCAATAGACCGTCCGAGTTTCGTCTTGGTTATGCTTCTACATTTTCCATGACAATTCGAGAACCAGTAGATATTTTATCATGTTCCTAATCTCATTTTAAAGATGATATTTCCAGCTTTAATTCCGATAACCTTCCATTTTTGTCCATTTCCTTCTCTGAAGCGTGCAAAAAGTGGAATTTGATAATCGAGAATTGTTCACAAACATTTAAAATAATTATATGATTGAGTATTTGAGCTAGACTTCACGATCATAATGATAGGTGCAAATGTCATGAAGGTTAGCATAGTTAGTACATCCTTACATGGGAATGCATACGACTTTTTGTAAGAAATATTCTAAACGTAAAAGTAAGTTATAAATGTATCAATATTAATATTTTTCAAATCTGGAATGCATTTGCGCAATTACGTTTTATCCGTTTATCGGTTGAAGACCTTTCATTTTCACGAAATAAAATCAAGTATCTAAAATTTTAAGTTATAGTGCCCGATTCTGATCAAATCGATCCGATACTCCAACCGGAAATTTGGTATATCTTATTTTATTGTAAATATGTACCGACTATGCTAACCTTCCTGACATTTACATCCATCCTGTCATAACCATGGCGTCATGCTAGAATATCAAATTGTAACAGAGGTACGAAACATGAATAAACTTTGATTGTACAGATCATAGCCAATATTAAATGACATAATATTAATGTCAGTAATCAATTCATTTTACCACACAAAAGAAAAATTAAAATGCAATAATTATGTGGTTCAATATTGTGATCAAATTAATCAGTTTAGAACGTAAAAATTAATGAATAAATATTTTCATTCAAACATCCAAATATATTTTACTTTATATTTTAATGAAAATTAAAATTATAATTAACATTTTAAACTAATTTTAAAATAAATTAAAACATATTAACATATAATTGTGAGAATGGAATTGAGATACTCATTCCAAAACAGCATGAAAATTTAAAAAATATATATAGTTGCAACAGAGATATGTTAAACATAAATAAGCTTTCATTATACGAATTATAGCCAATATTCAAATACATAATTAATTTTCTATCAGAAAAAATAAGAATTTTCGAACAAATTACATAAATTTTTATCTAAAAGCGGTAAATTTTCAACCTAAATAGAATAGATTTTTCAACCAAAAATAGAATAATTGAATTTTCAAACAATGAGATAAATCTTCAACAAAAAAAAAAAAGAATTTTCAACGAAGAAGTTGCATTTGCCAACAAATAATTATATTTTTAACCACGAAAAATAAGAATTCTTTAAAAAAAAATAGAAAAGAGTTTTCACCTTAAAAACATCAATTTTATAACTAAAATGGAATATAGCTACATTTCTAGTAAAAAAAAAATCCATTTTAATCAAAAAAAGAACAAATTTTCAACAAAATTTGTTAAATTTTTAACCAAAGAAATGAAATTTTAACTAAAATGATTAATTTTCTACCAAAAAAGAATTTTTTAAACAAAATACATGAATTTTCAACTGAATATTTAAACTTTTAATGGAATTTTCAACCAAACAGGTTAATTTGCTAAAAAAAAATTCACAAAAATAAATGAATTTGCAACTAAAGAGATAAATTTTGAAACAAACAAAAACAACTAGTTTAATTTTCAGTTAGAAAAATAAGTTTTTACGCAAATTAAATGATTTTATAACGAAATAGTTTCATTAAAAAAAAAAGAATCATTTTTAACAAAATACACGAATTTTCAACCAAATATTTTAATTTGTAATGGAATTTTGAACGTTATAGTTGAATTTTTAACCAAAATGATTAATTTTCTAGAAAAAAAATGTAACAAAATACGTGAATTTTTATCCAAATAGTTGAATTTTCAACTAAAAAAGATAAATTTACGATAAAAACTGGAATTGTTAAAATTTCAGTTGAAAAAATTAATTTCGAATAAAAAAAATTTTAAACTTCGAATTTCAATTAATTTTCCACATAAAAGACGAATTGCAACAAAACACATGAATTTTCAAATAAATAGTTGAATTTTCAACCAAGAAAAATAGATTGAAAATTTAAAATGGAATAAAATGAATAAAACAGTTAAGTTTTCAACCAAAAAGGATGACTCTGACAAAATTATTGAATTTTTAACCAAATAGTTAATTTTTCAACCAAATAGTTGAATTAAAAAAAAAAAAATTCAGAAGACAGTGAATAGTGCAATTTTCAGTAAAGAAAACTAGTTTTCAGCAAAATAGTTACATTTTTGATCAGAAATAAATTTTCAACTAAAATAATAATTATTACAAAAAATAACAATTTTTAACAAAGAAGTTAAAATTGCACCAAGTAGTTGAAATTAGAATTTAAAAAAAAATTTCAAAGGAAATAGTAATAGTTGGTATTTTAACTTTAATTGAAAACAGTGTAATCGAACAAAAAAAACACGAATTTTCCAGAAAATACTTGAATCCTAAACCAAAGAAGATTAATTTTCAAGCAAACAGTTACACTTTTGACCCAAAAATACGGAAATCCGACAATTAAGCTAATTTTCGAGAAAAAAAACAGCGACTGGTCAGTTACCGACAGATGATAATGGTTCGCACACGTGCTAAGATGCCACCTGTCGGTAAGGTCGATCCCTTCCTCACCTACATCAGCAGGATATTTACAGGGCGCCTAAATTAACGACCGATGATAGGGTAAGAACCCACATTACCGACCGATGGCATCTTAGCATGGACATGAACCATTATCGTCTGTCGGTAAATTACCACTCGCTGGTTTACTGAAGTTTAACTCGGAAAAATTCGTGGGCTTTTTTTACCAATAAGTATAGAATAACGATTTCACAGTGAAAAACTGCTATAAATTAGTAATTTTGTATTAATTGGTAAAAAAAACCCAGGCGTTATTTGAATTACTTAAATGTGATTAGTCCAGAGAGAAGAATACGAATATTACAAAAATTAATGTTATAAACAGTTTTATTGAAAATTAATCTTTCTTGGTTGAAAATTTAACTGTCTTCTGGAAAAATCGTGAAAAATGCAACTCTTTTTAGTTTAAAATTGAACTATTTTTGTGAAAATTCGTTATTTTCGGTTGTACATTAATTTTTTTGACTGAAAATGTAACTATTCTGTTTTAAATTGGAACTTAAAACTTGAAGTATGATTTTTTTTAGTTCAAAATTAATTTTTTTAACTGAAAATTTAACAATTCCAGTTTTGATGGTAAATTTATCTTTTTTAGTTTAAAATTCAACTATTTAGATGAAAATTTATGTATTTTGTTAAAATTTTTTTTTTAAATTAATCTTTTTGGTTTAAAATTCAACTATACTTGGTTGAAAGTTGAACTACATTATTAAAAATTCATTTTTTGATTGGAGATGCACTATTTTAGTTGAAAATTTAGCTCATTCGTAGAAAATTAATCTTCTTGCTTGAAAATGTATGTATTTGCTAAAATTTAAATTTTTTAAATTAATACATAATCTTCAAATTTTCAATTAAAAGTTAAAATTCGCGTTTTATTTTATTATTATTATTATTTAACTGAAAATTTAACTATTCCAATTAAAGATTTATCATTTAAGTTGAAAATCTATCTCTTTGTTGGTAAATTCTTTTTCTTAATTTTAATTTTTTAATTAAAATTTTAACTATTTCATTTTTGGTGAAAACATGATCTTTTTTAGTTAAAAATTCAACTACAGTTGAAAATTCAACTATTTGATTTAAATTTCATCTATTAGAAATTCATATTTTTGGTTATAAATTAAATAGAATATAAATTTTTTTAACTGAAAATTCAATAATTCCAGTTTTTATAATCCAGTTAATATTTTCAATTAAAAATGTAACAAAGTTTTATTGTGTATTGTTGAAAATTTGTCTTTTTTTGTAGAAAATTAAAATTTTTGGTTGAATTAAACTGTTTTGATGAATTTGTTTGGTCTTTTCGAATCAAACTGCTTTGTTGTTTTTTCTTAGGAATTCATCTTTTTTTATTAAAAAAGATTCTACTTTGCAAAAAGTTCAACAATTTGGTCAAATTTCATTTTTTATGCAGATTCTTTATTTTAGTTGAAAATTCATCTCTTTGGTTGATAATTTTAATAATTTCTTGAAAAATCGTTACTTTTTTGATCGAAAACTTATTATTTAACTGAAAATTCAACTATTCTAGTTGAAGATTCATCTATTTAGTTGAAAATTCAACACTTTGAAAGTTCGTCTTCTTTTTTGGTTGTAATTTAATTTTTTTCTTACAAATTTAACTATTCTATTTTGGATGCAAAATTCATTTTTTTAGTTGAAAAATCAACTACGTCATTAAAAATTCAACTATTTGGTAACAAATTAATCTGCTTTGTAGGAGAAAATTCATTTATTTTGGTTGAAAATTTAACTATATTGTTAAAAAATCGTTTTTTCTTGCAGAAAACTAATCTTCTTGCTTGAAAGTTCATGTATTTGATAAAACTTAACCTTTTTAAATTAAAATTGAGTCTTTAAAATTTAAATCAATAGTTCAAATTCGTGTTTTTTTGTTGAAAAATTAATTTTTTTCTTTGAGAATTCATCCCTTTGGTTGAAAATGTATTATTTTTTTTTTTTGGTGGAAAATTGATCTTTTTTAGTTGAAATTTCAACTACTTCGTTGAAAATTCATGTATTCTGTTGAAAATTAATTTTATAACTCGGAAATGAATTCTTTTAACGAAACATTTATCTTTTCTAGTTAAAAATTAGACATTGGAATCCTATTTATAAATTTAGTTGTTTAATTTTTGACTAATTAAATATGATAACCAAATAAGCCTCGTGGAAAAAATTTTCACAAAAAAGTATAACGTTTCTACAGCTGTAATTTTTTGTTAAAACAAGTAATTTTTTGTTAAAACATGTACTTTTTTGTAAAAAATGTACGAAACTTAACAGAAAAATACACTTCAATAGAAATTGTCAATTTTTTATTTTTTTTTTCTTGTAGAAAAGTAAAAAAATTAACAATAAAGTGCAAATTTCTACAATTCAAAAATTTGTATAACTTTACAAAAAACTACAGAATTTTGCTTTTTTTAATTTGTGTGTTTGACGTCATTAAAACACTTTTAATTTTACATAAATTATTGTAGACAATTACAAAACTTTACAAAAAAATACAAGATTTCACAAAAGTTGAAACTGGAAAAGATTTCGAAAAATAAAAAACTTAATTTAGATTTTAAGGATCTTTAAAGGTTCCAAGAAAATGCAAAAAATTTCTTAAGTTTGCTGGGAAAATTTTAAATGATTTTTTATTTTGAAAAATTGATTTTAAGCGAATATTTAAGAAGATTAACAAAAATTTTGAATGATCAATCGCAATTGAACAATTATTAATTTGGAAAAAAATCCAGTAAGTTTTAAATATATTTCGAAGTTTTAAAATGATTCCAAAATAATTTAAAACGTGAAAAGATTTAAAAACATTTAAATCACAATGTAGATTTTTGAAGATGTTGAGCACTTTATAAGCTTTTTATGCATTTGGAAAGGTTTCAAATGAATAAAAAATTTTTTTACCAAAATTCTTAGAAAAACTAACAATAATTTTTTTGTTGAAAAATTAATTTAAAAAGAATATTTAATAAGATTTCCAGCATTTTCATAACGAAATCTGGATGATTTTGATGTAATTTTTTTTACTTTTGCAGACTTTTCAAAAAAATGTAGAAAAAATTCGAGTTCCAACATGATAAAATTATTATCAGATTCCTGGAAAATTTCAAAATTATTTGTTTCAAACAAATTTTTAAGAGAATATTTTTCAAAATTTTAAAACAAATTTTAATGTATGAATTAATATTTCTAGCTTGAAATTGCTTGAAATGATGTCATTTTGAAAATTTATAAATTTTTTGGTTCATTCTTCAATTCATAGTATTGAAAATGATAGCAGGGATTTCAATTTTTTTCTAAATATTCTAACTGTACAATGTATGAAAGATAAAAATTTAATTTAATTTAAATCAATTTAATTAGTTTGAATTAACATTTTTTAGGCTTCAATTAAAAAATTTTTAAATTAATAAGTACTTTACTCTGAGTTTTTTAATTTGCGGTTCAGTTTTTGAAAACTTGAAAATGAAAAAAAATGTTATCTTCAAGAGTTCGAATCTTTCAATTTCAATGACCGTGATCAATTCTTTGTCAATTGTTCAATTTTTTTTTTGCAGTCAAAATGTTCTTCTTTCTCGACCTAGGATGAACAATATTGAGAGTATTGCAATAACATAATTTTAAATATTTTTTATTTTTTTAATAACGATTATTCATTTTTGTCTCAATATTCTACCTGTAGATTCTTGTAGTTGTAAATTCTGATAGAAAATTAAAACTACCACAGAAAAAACAGAAGATAAACTTTACATCGATTTCCGACGAAAGTTTCGCTGCAACAAAAATTAACCTTGTCGAATAATCTTTACATGAAATTAAGATAATTCCGTGTTTTTAAACCATCTCGGAATAATTTGTCAGTTGTTTGTCAGTAAAAAAGCGTCTTCTGCTATGTAGTTCACAGCAGTGCAAAGAACAGTGTGAAGTATGGATGGAATTGGTCTGGAAATCAGGACACGAGATTTTTAAAAACATTGCACTTATTACCATTCTATTTTAAAAATAATTGCACTTATCGCGGACGAATGGTTATATATTTTTGATGACTGTCAATAAAGCACTCGACAACATTCGAAAAAAGTCGCTATATTTATTTACTATGATCTTAACCATAATTCACAAGTTATGAGATATGAATTTCCGTTTTGAAAATTTCGAGATCCGTCGGTATTGCAGTTCAATATAAAAGCCTGTTTACAATGTAAAATTTTAAAGCTAAAAGATGATTTCTGAACAACTACAACTCCTATCGACCTTATTTCATGCTTCAAATTATTATTACTTAACATTTCATTTTTTGAATAATTTTTTGAACTCAGAATTTTTGTTACGTATGAGGGCACCCTGATTTGTAAAATTTTATTTTAAAAAGTTATTAGATAAATATTTATCCAGAATATTGAATGTAAATTGAACATTTTAATTTAATTTTTAATTTTGTACTGTAGATAACATTTTATATTAAGATAATATTGATGGAAATTTATGTATATTCTATCAGGTATTTCAGGTTAGGTAGATGAAATCAAAGATTTCTGCAAGCTGAGGGATGAACAATAATACCAATTGCATTGCGACAAAACTTTATTTTTTTCAAAACTCAGAAAAAAATGGTTTTTCGCCATGAGTGTATTTGGATATTATTCTTTATTTTCTGAAAACTATTCGATTAAATTATAAAATCCATAAAAAATGTGTAATGATTTTATTATTTAATTAAATAGCTTTCTCGAAATGAAAAATATCCAAATACACTTATCTTGGAAAATCGGGAAGACTGAAAAATTCTCGAGACTGTAAAATTCCTGAATTAGAAAATCTCCGAATAATGAAATTTGCGAATAGGAAAATTCCATAATAATAAAATTCCCGGACAGTTTATAATATTACCGAAATGAAAAACTCCCGAATGATGAAATTGCCGACAGTTTATGATATTACCGAATTGGAAAATTCCCGAATAATAAAATTCCCGAATTTAGACAAATGAAAATTTTTTTCGATGAATATTATTTATTTATTAAAAATACAATGATCAAATATTTTTATCAAAAAAAGTTTAATATTTAAAGTTTCTGAATTATTGAATTATTGAAAAAATATATTTTTGGATGAAAATTTTTGGACGACTGAAAAATTCTAGAAAATAAAATTCATGAATCTTTCAAATTCCCGATTTGGGAATTTCCCGAATAATACAATTTTTGAATATGTAATAAACTTCCCTAACTGGAAAATTCCCGAATAAAGAATTTCCGAACAGCTTATGATATTACCAAAATAGGAAATTCCAGACAGTTTATAATATTACCGAGTTTGAAAATTGCCGATAGAAAATTGCGGAATTATAAGATATCCGAACTGGAAAATTCCTGAATTATAAAACTCCCGAAACAATGGAAAAATGGTTTTCAATCAATATTATTTATTAAAAATACAATCGAATATTTGTATTAAAAAAATGTTTTTTTTTTTCTGATCAAAGTTTCTAAAATTATTGTTTGAATTCAAAATAAAAATTATTGAAAAAATATATTTTTGGATGAAAATTTTTGGACGATTGAAAAATCCTAAAAAATAAAATTTCCGAATAATATAATTCCCAAATAATGAAATTCCCGAATAAAAAATTCCCAAACAGTTTATGATCTTACCGAAATGGAAAATTCCCGACAGTTTATAATATTACCGAATTTTAAAATTCCCGCTAGAAAATTGCCAAATTATAAAATATACGAACTGAAAAATTCTTGCATTATAAAACTCCCGAAACAATAAAAAAATTGGTTTTCAATCAATATTATTTACTTCTTAAAAATACAATAATCAAATATTTTTCTAAGAAAAAATATTTTTCTTCTTCAAAGTTTCTAAAATTATTGTATGAATTTAAAATAACAATATTTGAAGACAATTTTCATCCAGAAATATATTTTTTTCAATTATCATAATTTCAAAGTTAATCAATAATTTTAGAAACTTTAAACATTAAAAATAATTTTTTTCTTGATAAAAATATTTCATTATTATATTTGTTTAAATTCGGAAATTTTCTAGTTCGGATATTTTATAATTTGGCAATTTTCTGTCGGGAAGTTTTAAATTCGGTAATATTATAAACTATTGGGAATTATCCATTTCGGTGATATCATAAACTGTTCGGGAATTTTCCAATTCGGGAATTTCATTATTCGGGAATTTTATTAACCAGAAATTTTATTACATATTAAAAAATTTTATTATTCGGGAATTTCCCAATTCGGAAATTTGAAAGAGTCGGGAATTTTATTTTCCTGGATTTTTCAGTCCTTCAAATTTTTTTTCAACTATTGTTACTTTGAATTCAATTACCTAGATCCGCCACTGAATGTTCCAACTTCAAATATAATTCGATTCCTACTTTTTTGGTTTTCTTCCTAACCAACAATACCGACTGTGGCAGGAAGTATATATAAAGTTTAAATATTGTCAAAATAACAATTAGGTAAGTAAAAAGTTGTTCTAAATCTAGTGTCCTGATTTATAGCTTTTCATGTATACTTTGCCGTTTTTCCATTGCTGCGAAGGACGTAGCAGACGACAGCTTTTATTCCATCGTAAGATAAACTTTCGCCAAATAGCATGTAATCTTTAACAGCTGAACATTTTACATGCAACAAAATTTAACTTCAGTTTTTTCTGTGACAATAAAATAAAGCAACGTACAAAAAAATACAAAAAAAGTACAAAATTCGTCTCCATAATTGAAAAAGGTTTCACTTTCCTGTAATTTTTGTTGTAATTTATTGCGTTTATTTGTACAGGGTGTCTACTCGAATCCTGGAGAAAAATTCCCTGACAATTCCAGGTTTTTTCCAGGTATCTCAAGTTTTTTCCAGGTACAATTTTTCATAGCATGGAGCCATTCAAATATTTCACATATGTTAAAAAAATCGATTTGGGATATGTATACAATTTCGCGAGTTTATTATAAATAATGGTTTTTTTCAGTTTCTAGTTTCAATTCAATTATTAATATTAATATTAATATTAATTATTATAATTATTATATAATTATATATATATATATTATATATAATTATTATATAATATATATATATATATATATATTATAATTAATTATATAATTAAAAATATTAATTCAATTCAATTAATATTACAAGATATTCTTAAATATTTTAGCACAATCAATTAATTAAATAATTAAATAATAATAAAAACATAATTAATCATTTTTTGAATTTGTCTCTTAAAGTCCATGAATTTGAATAATAATTCAAACAAATTTTTATTTGATCTGCTTGTACTTAAAATTCAGTGCATATTTTGGTAACATTAATGTGGGCACTATACGAAATTCAATTTAAACCGATTAAAATTCGTAACTTTTCAAGTAAAGGTTTGGATTTTCAAAAAGATAGATGATTTTTTAACCAAATAGTTGAATTTTCAACCAAAAAGATCAATTTTCGAACAAATAGCTTAATTTTGAACTAAAAAATATAAGTTTTCAACCAAAAATGGAACAGTCAAATTTTCAGTCAAACAACTTAATTTTCAAAAAAAAAAAAAAAAAAAAAAAACAGATTTATTTTTAAAACAAATTTAGTTTAAATTCCAACCAAGCAGTTTTATTTTCAAGCAAAAACATGAATTTTCAACTAAAATTATGAATATTTAGCTGGAATACTTAATTTTTCTACCAAGAAGATGAATTTTCTACCGCAAAGACGATTTTTCAAAAAAATACATGAATTTTCAACTGAAATGATCATACTTTAACTGGAATAGTTAATTTTTCGACCAAAAAGATGAATTTTCAACCAATAAGATTAATTTTTACTAAAGAACACGAATTTTCAATAAAATACATGAATTTTCAATTGAAAAGATGAATTTTCAACCAAGAATTGAATATTTAAATTTTCATTTAAAAATTAACGTTTAACCAGAGATGAATTTTCGACTGAAAGGATATAATTTTCATTTGGAATAGTTGCATTACACGGTAGAAAAAAAAAAAACATTTTCAAACACTGTGATGAATTTTCAACTGGAATAGTTGAATTTGAAACTAAAAACATGAATTTTCAACTAAAATGATGAGTCTTTAACTAGAATCATTAAATTTCAAACAAAAAGATTAATTTTTAATCCAGAAGATTAATTTCTACCAAAAAAGTCAACATTTGCAACTAAAAAATATAATTTTTCAACCAAATATTGAATAGTTACATTTTCAGTAAAAAAAATAATTTTCAACAGAAAAAAAACAACAAATTTTCAACAACATAGGTAAAGTTGCAACAAGAATAGTTCAATCTTCAGTAAAAAATTAATTTTCAGGCAAATAAAAAACGAATTTTTAACCAAATAGCTCATTTTTCAACCAAGGAGATGAACTTTCAATTAAAATGATGAATCTTTAACAACAACAAAATTAATTTTTAACAAAAGAGTAACTCTCAGCCAAGTAATTAAATCTTCATTCAGAAAAGATGGATTCGGAACGAAAAATGTAGTAGTTGATATTTCAACCAGAAAAGAACGAATTTTCAACAAACTGCACGAATTTTCAACTAAAACCGACCAATTTTCAACCAAAAACAGAATAGTTAAATTTTCAGTTTAAAAAATTGATTTCAAACAAGAAAAAACGATTTTTCAATAAAATAGTTCGATACAGTCATATAAAGCTACTTTTACAAATAAAGAATCATTGTTATTCAATTTAATATTGCAATTAAAAAAAAAATTAAGCATCCTCTCGAAAAAATTCCCTGACTTTAAAAAAAAATCCCTGACATTTCCAGGTTTTTCCAGGTATATAAAAATTCCCTGACAATTCCAGGTTTTCCAGGTTTTCCAGGTAGGGTAGACACCCTGTTTGTAGATTCCTGTGAACATAGTTTAATTTTTTTGTATTTTTTTTTGTAAATAATTTTCCACCAGGGAACTTGATGAAAAACTGCTATAAATTAGTTTTTATTACACTATTGCAGTCAGTCAAAACTTACTGAGATATAAAAAATTGAACCAATAAAATATTTCCAAATTGCATTACACATTTTTTTTTTTTGCGACAGAAAATAAAACCGAAATTACTATTTATGTCCTCTTAAAGAAGATGGATTATCTTTTGGAAAATAAATTTGAAATGAAATGATGTATATCGCGACGATATAATGACGTGCATAAATGCCGGAATTCTCATTAATGTCGCTTTCAGAGAAAAGTTTCACGCAAGCGTCACATTATTACAATCACCCGGAAGTAGGGAAAGATTAATGTCGCAACTAGAGATGAAGATGCATACTAATGACCGACATGTCATGTCAGAAGGAGTACCGAGAAATTAAAAATGTAATACATAAGAACAATAAGAAGTAATTACAAAAGTTACCCTGGTGAAAATTTTTTACAAAAAAGTACAGAAAACTAAAACTATTTTTACAGGAATCTAACAATAATTACAATAAATCACAACCGAAATTACAGGAAAGTACAACTTCGTTCTATTATTAAGAGGAATTTTGTACTTTTTTGTATTTTTTTGTACACTGTTGTATTTTATTGTAGTTTAAATTTTTTACAAAAATTTACAAAAAATTGCAACTACAAAAATCAACAGGAATTTATATGTTTTGCAGCCAAAAGGTTGTTCCTTTGCGACCTAGGGTGACAAATATTTAGAATATTGCGATGAGATAATTTTAAATTAAGATGATTTGAAGTTTTTTTTCCAAATATATAGCAATCGATTGGACAACATATATGCCATTTAAAATTATGTAATTGCAATGTTCTTAATATATGTCATCCTAGGTAAAAAAAAAAAAACTTTTTGACTGCAAATAAAAATTAAACAATTGACAAAGAATTGATTACTGTCATTGAAATTATAAGATTCGGACTCTTGAAAATAAAATTTTTTCATTGAAGTTATAAAAACTGAGCCGCAAATTAAGACACTCAAAGTGAAATACATGCTACTTAATTTTAAACTTTCAAAAATGAAAACTTGAAAAAAATGTTAATTCAAAAGATCAATAATTTACGCGTATAAAATGGAATCTTTTAACACTTTTCAATTCAAAATTTTTTAATTGAAAGCCGTTGAACTGCAAAATTATGAATGTAGAATTTTATACATTGTACAGTTAAGAGATTTAAAGAAATAGAAATCCTAGGAACATTAATTTATACGTTAAAATATGTTTTGAAATATTTTTGAATATTCTCTGCAAAATTTGTTTAAAAAAAATCATGCAAAAATTTTCCAGGAATATAATAATAATTTTATTATCTTGGAACTCGAATTTTTCTTACAATTTTTTGAAAATACTGCAAAAGTAAAAAAAAACTACCTCAAAATCATCCACACTGTTAGAAATGTTTGCAATTTTAGTATACACGGGCATATTATATTTCCTATATGTTCACTCAATTCATTACACTTTGTAATTTTAGTATACATACGTATAATAAATTTCTTTTATGAAGTTATATGTATACTAAATTTATTAAGTGTACAGTAAATTTCTTTCATGTATATAAAATTCATAGTTTCTGTATACTAAAATTCATATACGTGTTTACTATATTCAGCTGCGCAAGCGCGTTTCGATTTTTACGCTGCATTTGTTTGCATTCTTTGTAATGCTAAAAGTTTCGGCTTCTTTCTCCGCACGAGGATCTGCAAAGTCTTCTCTTTAAAAGGTATGTTCAATTTATGAACGTAAATGTAGATTAACGATATGGTTATTTGAAAATTAAAACTTTGTTCTTTAATTTCATTTTTCATCTGATCATGTTTACAGATGATAGAGAATGCGTATACTGAATTTAGTATATGCGTATACTAAATTTCGTATGCATGTATACTGAATTTAGTATACGCGTATACTAAATTTCATATAACTGCATACTAAATTCAGTATATGCATATACTAAATTTACTGTACGCTGGTATACTAAATTTAATTTCATGTTGTGCATTCTTGCTTCCATTACATGTATACTAAATCTAGTACAGATTTTTCTAACAGTGCAGATTCTTTTTTGAAAATTTTGGAAATCTTATAAAATATGTTTAAAAAATTAATTTTTTAAACGAAAAATTCTTGTTAGTTTCTCTAGGAATTTTGATACAAATTTTTTATTCTTTTAAAACCTTTCAAAATGCTTAAAAAGCTTATAGATTTTGTGTTCAAAATCTTCAAAAATCTACCTTGTGTTTTAAATGGTTTGAAATTTTTTCACGTTTCAAATTATTTTGGAATCTTTATTCAAAACTTGTAAATATATTTTAATCTTATTCGATTATTTTCCAAATTAATAACTGTTCAATTGCCATTTATTAATCAAAGAAATTTTTAAAATAATTCTTTCAAATATGCTCTTAAAATTAATTTTTCCAAATAAAGAAATCATTTCAATTTTTTTTTCATTTTCTCGAAACCTTCAAAAATCTAAATTTATTATTTATTTTTTATTTTATTTTTTTAACTCTTTTCCAGTTTTAAATTAGGTTTGGATCATCTCAAAACTTGTGAATATCTCTTAAACTAACTTAAATTTTTTCCAAATTGATAATTGTTCAATTGTATATAGGTTAAATGTGAAATTGGTTAAATGAAAAAATTATTCGGATTGTTTAATCAAATAGCGAAAAATAGTCGATTTTTTATTTTATTTTTTTTATTTCCACAGAAAATGTTTTCCCATGTTCAACATCGCTGGACTGGATGCGTAGGGGTGTTTGAAAGCAAAAAGATTATAATCTGTTAAGGTTAATTGTTATAAATAAATAAAATTAACAGTCTACATCATGGATTTTTCGTCTCTAAAGTACATTTTTGCGTTAAAATTACTTACTTTTATTAACAAAGTGATACTTCATCATATGAATTTGTCATTCGATCTTTTTTATCAATTTCATAAGCGAATTACATAAACAAATGCCCAGTGTGGATACTTAAAGACAGAGAGAAATAGTATTTTCTCTTAATTTTGTTGACAGTATGTTGTTCGTGTTGTTGAATGATGAAAATTTGTAATCCGGTATTTTTTTATCAATTTCACAAACAAATTATATAAATAAATGCCGAATATAGACGCTTAAAGTGATTTTTTTCTTGTGAACAATTGCGGTGATTATGTTCTTAAAATTCGTTTATTATCAAATTTACATCGCGGAACAGTACTGTCCATGTAATTCAAGGCAAATTCGAGTAAGTTTATTTAGAATGATTTATATTTATTTATATTTTAGATATTTTTTTTTTAGATATTTTTTAGATATTTAGTATTTAGAAGTTTTTAAAACATTCCAAAATAATTTGAAAGGATTTGAAAGGTTTCAAAAGAATAAAAAATTGTTAACAAAATTTTCATTAGATTCCTGGAAAATTTTTCAATGATTTTTTTTTCTCACAATTTGTTAATTTTTTCTCAATTGTTCAATTTTTATTTGCGGTCAAAAGTTTTTTCTTTGAACCTAGGATGACATATACTGATACAATAAAATAGAACAAAAAAGTACAAAATTCTCTATTTTAAGGTCTTGATACCTCTCCTCCTGTTCTTTCTCCTTGGCAGTGATGTTGTATTCGGACGGAGCCGAGAATTCGATCACGAATATAGTTCGTTTCTCGAAGTCTTGGAGAACGATCTCAGGCATCGAGTGTGCAACGCAGTGATATATATATATATATATATATATATATATATATATATATATAAATATAAAATTCATATAAGATACATAATTTTTCTGCATATTGAAAACAATTGAAAAAATGTGAAAATTCAACTGTTTTGTTGAAAGTTCATGTATTTTATTAAAACTTTTTATTTGAAAATTGATCTTTTGTTGTTTAAAATTCATCAGTTTGGTTGAAAATTCAATAACTTTTCAAAAAGTAATCTACCTCCACTGGACCGCATTTTGACAAGGTTTTTCCCCTCTGAAGAAAATAATAGACAGTGTAAGGCATATAAAAGCGGATGTCCATATTGTGACGTGAAATCTTTAAAAATTCAAGAAGAAATCTTTTTTGCATGAAAGTTCAACTATTCTTTTGAAAATTTGTCATCTTTAATTTAAAAATTCACACATTTTAGTAGAAATTGCATCTTTCCTGGATAGGAATGCTAATTTTTGGTTAAAAATAATTCAACAACTTTGTTAAAAACTTATTCTTTTTTTGGTTGAAAATTCATCTGTTTTGTAGAAAAATCGTCTTTTTGGGTTAAAAATTAAAGTAACTTCGCAGAAAATTTACTTATTGTTTAAAACTTATATTGAAATATGAAAATATGTTCCTCCGTTAAAATATCAATTTCAACTTTCCACTAAAAAATATCAATTTTTCACAAAAAATGAAAAAGGTAGATTTTCCGTTAAAAATGTAATTCAACACAAAAAGAAAAACGAATTTTCCACAAAACAATTAAATTTTCAAACAAAAAACAGCGATTTTTCAACAAAATAGTTAAATTTCCAACCAAAGAGATGAATTTTCGACTGAAATTATAAATCTTCAGCCAAATAAATGACTTTTTAACCAAATTGTTACCAAATTAACGAAAATTGTGATAGTAAATTTTAAACTAAAAAGGATTTTAATTTGAATCGAAAAGTTTTGAATTTAACCAAAAAAGGTACATTTTCAACAAAGTAGATGAATCTTTAACCGAAAAGACGAATTTTCAACAAAACAGTTGACCTTTTAACCAAAATAAATACTTTCTAACGAAATTGTTCGATTTTGAACAAGCTAAATTACTTTTTAACCAAATAGTTTAGTTTTCAAACAAAAACATGAATTTTTAACCATAAGATTGATTTTTCAGCGAAAAAAACAACGTTTTAATAAAGTACGTGAATTTTCAACCAATCAGTTGAATTTTGACATATTTAAATTGTTTCCAATATGCAGAAAAATTATGCATCTTATATGAATTTTATATTAATTAATTATATATATATATAAATATATTAAAAATATATATATATATATATGTATATATATTATTTTTTAATAATTTTTTTAACATTCCTGGTGAAAAAAAGTTTAAAATAAAGTACAAAAAACTAAAACCATTTTTCTAGGAAAGTATAACGACTTTTTTCTTTTATTCCGACGAATTTTGTACTTTTTTGTTGTATTTTATTGTATGAATATTTGTCATCCTATAGGTTGAAAAAAAATCTTTTGACCGCAAATAAAAATTGAACAATTGACAAAGATTTGATCACGGTGATTGAACTTAAAATATTCGAATACTCTTGAGGATACATTTTTTGAGCTTATATAACTTTAAGCAATATCAAGCTAAAAATATTAACTTATACGTCAAAATTTGTCCTAAAAACTTTAAAAAAATTCTCTTAACAATTTGTGAGAAAAAAAAATTATTGAAAAATTTTCCAGGAATCTAATGAAAATTTTGTTTTTATCTTAGAACTCGAATTTTTCATACAATTTTTTTAAAATCCTGATAAAATTAAAAAAATTTTCTCAAAATCTTCCAGATTCTATTTGTGACATTTCTTAAATTTTTTAAAATTAAGTTTTCACAAAAACATTCAGTTTTAGTTATTCTAGAAATTTTGATAACAATTTTTTATTCTTATGAAACCTTTCGAATCCTTTCAAATTATTTGGAATCTTTTAAAAACTTCTAAATACATCTTGATCTTACTCGAATTTGCCTTGAGTTATATGATTAGTACTGTTCCGCGATTTGATAATAAACAAATTTTAAGAACATAATCACCGCAAATTTTCATAAGAAAAAATCACTTTAAGCGTCTATATTCGGCATTTGTTTATGCAATTGGTTTACAAATTTGTTTATAGAATTAGTTAGAAAATTATTTAAAAATATGTGATTAAATTATTCAAGTAAAAGTAAAATAAAAAGCGATTCATTTCTGCCTTCAAATGTATACACTAGGCTTTTGTTTATATAATTTGTTTGTGAAATTCATAAAAAATACGGGATTACAAATTCTCATCATTCAACAACACGGACAACATACTGTCAACAAAATTAAGAGAAAATACTATTTCTCCCTGCCTTTAAGTGTCCACACTAGGCATCTGTTTATGTAATTTGCTTATAAAATTGATAAAAAAGATCGAATGACAAATGCATATGATGAAGTATCATTTTGTTAATAAAAGTAAGTAATTTTAACTCAAAAATGTACTTTAAAGACGGAAAATTCATAATGTAGACTATTAATTTGATTTATTTATAACAATTAACTTTACCAGATAGTAATTTTTTTGTTTTCATACACCCCTACGCATCCAGTCCGGCGACGTTGAACACAGGAGAAAATTTTACCATAAATGTTTGAACAAAAAAAAAATTTAAAAAGCAAGTCCATGGATCTCTTTGAAACAAAATGCTTAATTAAAAAAAAAAGAAATGAAAAATCGGTCTAGAATTGCCTTCTACAAGTCATTTTGAACCCCGATTTTTTATTTTATCCAAAATCATGCAAGGATAATTTTGATAAATGCAATTGTTTGAGAAATAAACCAAATTCATGATATTAGTTAATAAGTTTTAAAATCTGGCGAAATTTTAGCTTCCGGAATTTCCCAAGTTAAGTAAAATATTGTTCCTATAAATTAAAGCTACTGCAGTGGATTTGAATAAAATATACTCAAAAATATTCCATGAAATTTCCTGTGCACTTGAACCTTCTTTGATTTTCAACTTTTTTAAGTCAAATAACATATCGTTGGAATCGTTTTACTTCGCAGATTTCGAATATTTTATTTGTAAATTGACATGCGCTAAATTTAAACAATGTTATATTCCGCATTTCAGTGCTCATTAGCTACAAAGGACTCCCGCTGACCAGGCTCGGCAGCAACAGTTCGACTGAGTGAGGGGAAGCCGTGTAGTGGGGAACCGGGCGATGGTCAATTCCACCCTGGGTATCTGCGAACGGTCCCCCCACTACACGGCTTCCCCTCACTCAGCCGAACTGCTGCCGTCGATCCTGTTCAGCGAGAGTCCTTTGTACCTAATAAGGACTAAATTGCGGAATATAACTTTTTTTCAATTTCGCTCTTGGTAAATTATAAATATAATATTCAAAATCTGAGCATTATAACGACTCCAAAGATATGTTATTTGACTTAAAAAGTTGAAAATTAAAGAATAAATGTTCAAATTATGAGAAATCTTATGGAAAATTTTTCAGAATATTACACTCAAATCCACTGCAATAGCTTTAATTTATTGGTCCAATATTTTACCTAACTTGGGAAATTCCGGCAGGTAAAATTTGGGCAGATTACAATTTCGCCCTGGGACCTGGGAAGGGTTCCCCCACTACACGGCTTCCCCTCACTCAGCCGAACTGCTGCCGTCGAGCCTCGTCAGCGGGAGTCCTTTGTACATAATGAGCACTAAAATGCGGAATATAACATTTTTTAAATTCAGCACTTGGTAATTGATAAATATAATATTCGAAGTCTGCTAATTATAACTATTCCAACGATATGTTATTTGAATTAAAACATTGAAAATTAAAGAGGAAATGTTCAAGTTTATGTGAAATTTTACTAACAAATTTTTCAGTATTTTTATCAAATCCACTGCAGTAGCTTTAATTTATTGGTTGGCTGAAATTTGGCCACATTTGAAAACTTATTAACGAACATCATAAATTTAGTTTATTTCTCAAACAGTCGCATTTCTCAAAATTATCCTTAAATAATTATGCACTCCCAGTCCAAAAGTATTAATAGTGTCATCCCTAGCTTAATTTGGAAACTCATCAACAAACATCATACATTTTTTTACTGCTTAACCAATTTGTTTATGGAAGTTAATTAAAAATACTATTTTAACACATAAAAAGCAGAATATAAAGCATTTTTGTGAAGTCAATCTAAAAAAAACAAATACACTAAATTGTATTTGCTTAAGTGTCGAAAAAAATTTTTTAAAATGAATTCGGCAAATTTTGAAAATAATTATTTTTCATTTCAAAAAAAAATCTCAGCCAAAATGTTAAATTTTAAATCCAAAAAGACGAATTTCTGGCAAAACAGTTTAGTTTTCAACAGTTTAGTTTTTCTACCAAAATAATTGAATTTTCAACAGAAAGGTACAAATTTCAGCCAAAGAAATGAATTTTTTACCAAAATAATGAGTCTTCAACCACAAATATGTATTTTTGACAAACAAAAAATTTTAACCAAACAGTTGAATTTTCAACCGAAAAGATTAATTTTCTACCCAAAAAGATTATTTTTTGTAACAAAATACATGAATTATCACAAAACGATTTAAAATTAAGGAATTTTCAACCAAAGAAATGAATTTCCAACCAAACATGGAATAGATGAATTTTCGGTCAAAAATAATTAATTTTCAACCCAAAAAAAGTGATTTTCATTAAAAACTGAAAAAATGTTTAGTGAAAATTTTAATTTCGAAAACATTCAAGTAAGTTTAAGATATATTTAGAAATTTTGAAAAGATTCCAAAATAACTTCGAACTTGAAAAGATTTCAAAACATTTAAAACAAAACGTACATTTTTGAAGATTCCGAACACAACATTTGAAAGCTTTCTAAGCATTTTGAAAGTTTTCAAAAGAATAGAAAAATTTTATTAAAATTTCTAGGAAAACTAAAAATGAATTCTTTTTTGAAAAATTAATTTTCAAAATTTTCAAAATAGAACCTGGAAGGTTTTGAAGCAATTTTTTGATTTTGCCGGACTTTCAAAAAATTGTAGGAAAAATTCAAGTTTCAAGATAATAAATAACAAAATTTGTATTAGATTCCTGGACATTTTTTTATGATTTTACAAAACAAATTTTGAAGCGAATATTAAAAAAGATATTAGAACAAATTTCGATGTATAAATTAATTTTTTCAGCTTAAAATTGCCTGAAATTATATAATTTTGAAAATGTATACATTTTTTGATTGATTCTTCAATGTTGAATTATTAAACATTTTGGCTCAGACTTTTTTCTTTATCGACTGAAAAATCTTTCTTGGTTAAAAATTTAACTCTTTTTATAAAAATTCCTTTCTTTTTGGTTTGCAAATTAGTCTTTTTTGGTTGAGGCTTAAGTTAATAAAAAGAAAACAGAAGTACCAGTAGTAAAACGTCTCGAGACAGTAATATAAAACATAATATTTTTTAAAGGTACATTAATTTAATTCAAAATTTGCCGAATTCAGTTTTTAATTTTTTTTGACACTTAAGCAAATGCAATTTTCCTTTTTGGTCTCTGTTCAAAATTTCTAAAGTTTGATTTAAAAAACGACATGTTTTAGATTGTCTCCATATTCTGCTTCTTATGTGTTAAAATAGTATTTTTAATAAACTTTCATAAATAAATTGGTTAAGTAGTAAAAAAAAGTATGATGTTTGTTAATGAGTTTCCAAATTGCGCTAGGGATGACACTATTCATTCTTTTGGACTGGAAGTGCAAAATTATTGAGGAATAATTTTGAAAAATGCGATGATTTGAGAAATAAACTAAATTTACGATGTTAGTTAATAAGTTTTCAAATGTGGCCAAATTTGAGCTTCCGGAATTTCCCAAGTTAGGTAAAATATTGCACCAATAAATGAAAGCTACTGCAGTGGATTTGAGTGAAATATTCTGAAAAATTTTCCATAAAATTTCTCATAATTTGAACACTTATTCTTTAATTTTCAACTTTTTAAGTAAAATAACATATTTTTGGAATCGTTATAATTCGCAGATTTTGAATATTATATTTAGAAATTACCAAGTGCGAAATTGAAAAAATGTTATATTCCACAATTTAGTCCTCATTAGGTACGAAGGACTCTCGCTGAACAGAATCGACGGCAGCAGTTCGGCTGAGTGAGGGGAAGCCGTGCAGTGGGGGAACCTCCCTCAGGTACCCAGGGCGGAATTTTCATCTGTCCTGGGGAACCGTTGACAGGTAGCTGGGGCGAAACTGTCATCTGCCCTAAAATGTACCCACTACATTGGGTATTACCATGTCCATTTATTGTCTTTTCTTTTTTTTTATTAAAAAAGAAAATCAACTTTACCCACTTGAAAAGTACCCGCAAGAATAATACACTTAGGTTCTTTTTGTAAATTTTCCGAAGTAAAAAAAAAATAAAATCCTTCAATTTCAGTCCTTAACTTTCAGTCTTCAACTTTTCAGTTAAGTCTTTTATCACGTGCTCAACGTTAATATCACAAGTCCTGAATCGTGTGAAACTTACAACATACATTTACACTTAACCCCCAACTTCCAAAGCTTTTGAAAAGTTAGAGAGCAATTTCGTGTGAAAAGATTGGTACATTTCCAAGCAAGGTGTTCCAATTATTTATCGACTTTCTTTTATTAGATGTGCAAAATGTTCAGTACAAAATGCAAAGAATTTTTTTTATATGTAAAATTTTAAATGTGCAATACAAAATATGAAATACCAAATTGTTTCTCCACAATGCTGATAAAATAAGCCTATCTATAGTTTCTATCTATAGTTTTTAATGAGGGTCGAACATGGGTCGAGCATATGATAAATGTATAAAACAAATAAAAATTATATATAATATTTACCAATATGTATAAATTTTCGGCCTGGGACTTAAAAAAAGTGGAAAAAGTGACTAATTTAAGCTAAAAACCGACTAAAAGTGACTATACTGTTGACATAAAAAGAAGCCTGTAATGCTAATATAGAAACAATTATCTATTCAAAAATTTCTATTCAATTTTACATTTAATTTATCAGACAAAGGTCACAATTTCTAGAATTAATAAATTATGAATTACAATAATTAAAATTTCAAGATTGCGGGCTGCCTAAAATGATCTCAAAACAGGGTAAATAGGGTGATTTTTACAAAAATAAGGGAATAATAGGAGAATAAATGTTTAAAAAAAATTAATATTGTTACCATATTGAATTCAGCAAGAAAGGCTTTTAATTTTTAATCTTCCGAGAAAAAATTTTTCAATTTCAACAGAATAGATGAATTTTTCAAACAAAAAGATGAATTTTAAACTCAGAAAATTAAGTTTTTTGCTAAAAAATAAGAATTTTCGAAAGAATATATGAAATCTCAACCAATAAGTTGAATTTTTAACTCAAAAAAATGAATTTTTAACCAAAAGTGCAGAAGATTTTTCAGTTGAAACCATCAAAATAAAAAAATAAACATTTTTCAACAAAAAAAGTTAAATTTTGAAACAAAAAGATGGATTTTCCACTAAAATGATTTGAATCCAAATAGTTGAAGTTTCTACTTCAAAAAATATAAATTGTCAATGAAAAATAGAATAGTTAAATTTCTAGTTAAAAACATTAATTTTCAATCGAAAAAAATGAATTTTCACTTTAAAAAAAATTAATTTTTAACCAAAAAGGTGAATTTTTAACTAAAAAGATTCATTTTTTACTAAAAAACACAAATTGTAGAGAAAATACGTGAACTCTTAACCAAATAGTTAAATTTTCTACTAAAAAGGGTTAATTTTTAACCAACAATAGAATAGTTAAATTTTTAATTAAAAACATTAATTAAAAAAAAAATTTGAAAAAAGTTAAATTTTGAAAAAAGATTAATTTTGAACTAACATGATGAATCTTCAAGCAAAAAATTAGTTTTTAACAAAGTAGTTCAACTTTCAGCCAAGTAGTTAAATTTTCAACCAAAAGAGATGAATTTTCAATGAAATAAATTCATTTTGAACCAAAAACATTAATTTTTAACCGAGATGATCAACTTTCTACCAAAGATGACTAATTTCCAACAACATATATGAATTATCAATTAAATAATTGAAGTTTCTACTCAAAATTCTAAATTTTAAGTCAAAAATGGAGTAGGTAAATTTTCAATTAAAAAAATAATTTAAAAAAAAAACGAATTTTCAACTAAATAGATAAATTTTTAACCAAAAAGATAAATTTTCAACTAAGAAGATCAATGATCTACAAAAAAATGAATTTTCAAGAAAATACATGAACTATCAACCAAATAGTTTAATTTTCTAATAAAAAAGATTAATTTTCAACCAAAAATAGAATAGCTAAATTGTCTGTTAAAAGCATTAACATTTAAAAAATATATTTTTCAACAATGAAGTTAAACTTTCGAAAAAAATGATGGCTTTTCAACTAAAATGATGAATCTTCAACGAAACAATTAGTTTTTAACGAAATAGTTCAATTTTCAACAAAGTAGTTGAATTTTCAATTAAAAGAGATGAATTTTGAATTATATAGATGAATTTTTTACCAAAAAAATTCATTTTCTACAATTGAGATGAATTTTCTACCGAATACGATGAATTTTCAAAAAAAGACATGATTTTCTATCCAAATAGTTGAAGTTTATATTAAAAAAAAACAAACAGTTTTAATCAAAAATGGAATAGTTAAATTTTAAGTTAAAAAAATTAATTTTCAATTACAAACAAAAACGAATTTTCAACAAAATAGTTAATTTTTCAGCCAAATAGATGAATTTACAACTAAAATGATAAATCTTCAACAAAAAAAATTAATTGAGAAAAAAAGTTAAATCCTCAAGCAGAACAGATTAATGATCGTCAACCAAAGAGTTCAATTTCCAACTAAAACGATGAATCTTCAAAAAAAAAAATTAATTAAAAAAAAAGTTGTATCCTGAGTCAAAGCAGATTATTAAGCGTCAACCAATTTCTAACCAAAATGAAGAATCTGCAATAAAAAAAATAAAAAAATTGAATCGTTAATCAGAACAGATTATTGATCG
>CAKNYM010053638.1:175877-187155 GCA_932195095.1 Andricus curvator | reverse complement strand
TTTTTAAGTTTTTTAACGATCTTTAAAGGATTTAAGAAAATGAAAAATTTTTCTTAAGTTTGCTGGGAAAATTTTGAAAGATTTTTTATTTTGAAAAATTAATTTCAAATGTTTGAAATTAATTCAATTCAATTAGTGCAATTAGTCAAATTTGTTTGATTAATAAATGACAATTGAACAATTATTAATTTGGAAAATAATCAAGTTTATAAGCTTTTTAAGCATTTTGAAACGTTTTAAATGGATAAATAATTTGTATCGAAATTCCTAGAGAAACTAACAATATTTTTTGTTTAAAAAATTAATTTTTTTATAATATTTAATAAGATTTACAAAATTTTCAAAAAAGAATCTGGATGATTTTAAGATAGTTTTTTTTTACTTTTGCAGGATTTTCAAAAAATTGTACGAAAAATTCGGGTTCCAATATAATAAAATTATTATTAGATTCCTGGAAATTTTTCTAATGATTTTTTTAAAAAAAATTTTCAAGAGAATATTCAATAAGATTTCAAAACAAATTTTTACCTATAATCTAGCTTAAAATTTCGTGAAATGATATAATTTTGAAAATTTATAAATTTTTTGATTTATTCTCCAATTCATAGCACTGAAAATGATAGCGCGGATTTCTATTTTTTTTTAAATATTTTAACTGTACAATGTATAAAATTCCCAATTTGAAATTTTGCAGTTCAATGGTTCTTAATCAAAAAATTTTCAATTGAAAAGTTTTGAAAGCTTTCATTTTATACGCGTAAATTACAATTTTAATTTGTTATATTTAACAAATTTTTAATATGTAAGTGAAATTATTGAATTTTAGTGCATAAATAACAATCAAACAATTATCAATTTGGAAAAATTTGAGTTAGTTTAAGAGATGTTCACAAGTTTTGAGAAGATCCTAACTTAATTTAAAACTGGAAAAGATTTCAGGAAATAAAATAATAAATTTAGATTTTTGAAGATTTCAAAATAAAATTTTAAAGCTTTTTAAGAATCTTTAAAGGTTTTAAGAAAATAAAAAAAATCTCAAGTTTGCTGGGAAAATTTTAAATGATTTTTTGTATGGAAAAGTTAATTTTAAGAGAATATTTTAAAAAATTATTTAAAAAATTTGTTTGATTAATAAATGACAATTGAACAATTATTAATTTGGAAAATAATCGAGTTTATAAGCTTTGCAAGCATTTTGAAATGTTTTAAATGAATAAAAAATTTGTATCAAAAGTCCTACAGAAACTAACAATATTTTTTTGCTTGAAAGACTAATTTTTAAATATTTTCAAAAAATTGTATGAAAAATTCGGGTTCCAAGATAATAAAATTATTATTAGATTCCTGAAAAATTTTCAAATGATTTTTTTAAACCAATTTTTAAGAGAATATGCAAAAAGATTTAAAAACAAATTTTTACGTATAAATTAATGTTTCTAGCTTAAAATTGCTTAAAATGATACCATTTAAAAAATTTAAAAAATTTTTTATTTAATCTCCAATTCATAGCACTGAAAATGATAGCGCGGATTCCTATTTTTTAAAATATTTTAACAGTAAAATGTATAAAATAGACAATTTAAAATTTTGCAGTTCAATGGCTTTTAATTAAATATAATAAACAATAATTCAATTAAGAGTAGAATATCAAATATTAGTATCTATTTATCTATAATTATCTATTATTTATATTATAATTGTTATAATTATATTATTTTATTATCTATAAATTTAATTTAGTATCTATTTGATATTATATTCTTTTTTTTAAGAATTCATTGTTTGATTTAAAAAAAATTTCAATGGAAAAGTTTTGAAAGCTTCAATTTTATACGCGTAAATTATTAAAAGTTTAAAATTAAGAAGTGCGTATTTTACTTTGAGTGCCTTAATTTGCGGTTGAGTTTTTATAACTTCAATGCAAATTTTTTTTCATCATACCTCAATCGAAAATTCGAATTTCGATTCCTGTGGAGCGGGTCGAAAATCGAATTTTCAACCCTAGGGAAGAAAGTGACAGATAAATGTAAATACATTTATTTTATTTTTTTATTTTCAAGAGTTCGAATCTTTTAATTTCAATGACCGTGATCAATTCTTTGTCAATTGTTTAATTTTTATTTTGCAGTCAAAAAGCTGTTCTTTTTCGACCTAAGATGACAAATATTGATAAAATTGTAATGACGTAATTTTAAATGGCATATATCTGGTCCAATCGACTGCTATATATTTGGAAAAAAACTTCAAATCATCGTCATTAAAAATTATCTCATCATAATATTGTAAATCTTTTTCATCCTAGGTCGAAAAGGAACAACTTTTTGGCTGGAAAACATGTAAATTCCTGTAAATTCTTGTAGTTGTAATTTTTTCTAAATTGTTGTAAATATTTAAACTACAATAAAATACAACAATGTACAAAAAAATAAAAAAAGTACAAAATTCGTCTTAGCAATAGAAAAAAAGTTGTACTTTCCTGTAATTTTGGTTGTAATTTATTGTATTTGATCGTAGATTTCTGTAAAAATAATATTAGACTTCTGTACTTTTTTGTAAAATGTTTCCACCAGAGTACATGTAAAAAAGGAGATATTTCATTTTTTTATTGGACAACAATTTCTAAAGAAAGCCGAATCATAAATAGACAAATTCTTAATGTTTTGCGAACATAAGTGGTGTTTGTGAAATATTTTCAAAATATTTTTGTAAAGTCTTTGAAATCATTGGAATCTTGGGAATCTTTGTGAAATCTGTTGAAATCTTTGTGAATATGTTGGAATTTTTTGAAGTATTACAAACCTTAGTGAAAGCTTGAATTTTCTGTATAATCTTTGAGAAATCTTTTAGAATTATTTAAATCTTTTCTAAAATTTTTGAAATCCTTGAAATCTTTGTGAAATTTTTTGAAATCTTTGAAATATTTGTGACATATTTCTTTAATCTTTGTTTGTGAAATCTTCTGTATTCGTTTGAAATCATTAAAATCTTTTTAAATCTTCTAAATTTGTTTGAAACCCATTGAAATCGTTTTAAATCATTGCAATTTTTTTAAATCTTCAAAATCCGGTGTACTGCACCCTTGTTGAAATCTTTTGAAATTCTTTGAAATATTTTTGAAATCTTCCTGAAGTCTTTTGCATCCATTTGAAATCACTGGAATATTTCAAATCCGCGTTAAATCTTTTGTAATCTTCTAAAAAAATTTCATATCGTTTAAAATATTTGAAATGTTTTGAAATCTTTGAAATCTGCTGTACACTGCACCCTTGTTGAAATCTTTTAAGTCCTTGATAGCTTTGAAATCTATGAAAACTTTATGAAACTTTTTTAAATCTTTTGAAATCTTTATGAAATATTTGAAATATTTTGGAAATCTTTCTTTAATCTTTGTTCGTGAAATCTTTTCTGTTCGTTTGAAATTATAAAAATGTTTTAAAATCTTTAAAACTGGTATACTGTACCCTTCTTAAAATCTTTAAAACTCTTGAAATATTTCAAAACCCTTATGAATTCTTTGAAATGTTTGTTAAATCCTTGAAATCTACTTTACTGTACCCTTTTAAAAATCTTCGATATTCTTGAAATCATTGAAATATTGAAAATATTTGTGGAATATTTTGAAATCTTTGAAAAAAATTTTGAAATCATTTCAAATCTTTGAAATGTTTTGGAATCTTTGAAATCTGGTGTACCATTTTTAAAAAATTCGAAATTCTCGTATTCTTTTGAAATCCGAATGAATTTTTTATGAAATCTTTGAAAATTTTGTAAAATCTTTTTATATCTCCTAAAAAATTTTGAAATTGTTTAAAATCTTTGAAATGTTTTGAAAGCTTATAAATATGGCTTACTATACCATGTTGATTTATTTATAAAATTAAAATTTTTAAATACATACATTAATTTTAAATTCACTTTTTTTTACTATACCATGTACAATTGTTTAATTAACCAAATTTCCCATTATAAATGTTTCATTTAGTTTAATTTCTAAATTGTTAAATTTCAACGATATTCAACTAGAGACTGTTCAGTTTTTGAAGCTTCGACTTCGAATTTGCATCCCTTCAATAGTACATTTGTATGAAAACAAATTGAAAAATTAGACAATTTTAAACTGCACATGTTTTCAAGGTTGCTGAAAGCTTTTAAGTTATAATAATCACTTAAGTTTTGATTTTCCCGATTTAGAAGACACCTAAATATTTTTAATTGTTTAATTTTTAATGGTTAAATTCTCGCAATGTTGAATTGTTAATTCAACCACTTTCAACTATAAATTATACAATTTTGTATTAAATAAACAAAAACAATTCATCTTTATTCAAACAAAATTAGTATCAATTTAAGACCACTATATGAATTTCTGAATTAAGTCTTAAAATCCGTGTACTACATACATTTGTTTGGAATTAAAATTTATACAAAAACGATCTCTTGCACTTTTTTGACAATCATGGACATCATTGCTTTTTTTATAAAAAACTTCACTGAGCATATATTTACACAGAAAAACAAACTTTTAAGCTTTCTTCAGTGTGTTTGTTTATTAGCTCATGTGATTAATTTATATTTTATATAATTGCAGAAAAAAATATGTATTTAGTTCTAATAAATATATCGGAAAAGAATGATACTATCTTAGATTGCTCTTTAAGTTTTTTTTAAATTAAGAATATTACCCTACATAAGTTAAATGTTTTCTCATTAAAACAAAAAAATGTTTAGCTAATAGTAGGTAATTAGATGTATCATTTTTTCACAACTAATATCTAAACAACATTATTCATGTCAAGAGAAACGAGAAATTAATCAAAATTAAATTATAGGCGTGTAGTAACTGTACATCAATCCGGCTTGATTTCCTTAGATTATTTCATCTTTTTAATAAAAAATTAAAAAATTTCGGCTGCGTTTTTCTCAAAAGGAAGGAGCAATTTTGATTTAATGTTTTCTAATAATAATCCAAGGAAATCAAGTCGGTTTGTATAGTTACATTTTTTTCTATTTCGAAAAATCTAATTTTCCAAGCGTGTCCAGATTTTTATTGAAAATTTAAAAAAAAGACACACCTCTCGTTTATAATTCTAATTTTTGTTGAGTTTATATCCTTCTATCTAGATTAGACACATTTAAATAATTCAAATGCCAGGTTTTTTTTGCTAATTAGTACAAAATTACTAATTCCTAGTCTAATCTGAAGTCAAATCCTACTAGTTTATTTAGCTGATTATCTTTTAACTAATTAAAATTATGATAACTAAATAACTTAGTAAAAAACTTCTCTAAATTAGTAGCTTTAACTACATGAATTAACAAGCGATGGAGCACTATTTAAATTAGTCAAATCTTACTGAAATTCAGGAAACTAAAGCAATACAATATTTATTATTTATTTATTTCAAATTGCAATAATATTTTTAATTTTATGATAATCAATAGTTATATTCTTGCATTACTATATTTAAATTACGACCACTTTTAATTATAAATAATTCAATGTTTAACAAATGTTTAAAGAAATTTATTAACAGCGAACAGTTTTTAAATTGGTGCAATAGGTTATTATATAAAACAATAGTTTTTCTATGATTTTAGGAATCAAAATAATGTGACTCAATATGTCATTTCAAATAAAAAACATTATTTTTAACGTAAAAATTTTTTAATTGACAAAAAAAATTTATTTTAACGATGGTCTTTTCATTTGAATTGTTTCTTACTATCGGTTCTTACCAATTTTCGAAAAATGTTTGACTTTAAAATATCATGGCTTATTTTTCCGGGAGATTTTTTTCCCGGAAAAATAAGCCACGATTTATCAAAATTAAATTATTTTTCAAAAATTGGCAAGAAGCGATAGTAGGAAAAAATTCAATTACAAAACTATGGTCAAAATAATTATTTGTCGCAAGTTTTAAACTGTTTCCATCAAAAATAAAGTTTTTTCTTTCATAAGACTCGACTGATAATATCGTTTCAATTCATGAAATTATACAAAACTTTTTTTTCGCCAGACGACTGATTTTTGGCACAAATACCTTAAAAAATGTTCAAAAAAATCGGCTGAAGAACAGACAGAAAGAAATCACCAAATATAAAATAAACATAGAAAAACTGAATCCTCTTTCCTACCTCGGAAAAAAAATGTTGTTGAACCAAAAGAAATGTTTTTTGTATATACATGAAAATTTGGCTGAATAAAACAAATTTTCGTTGATTCAACAAAGTATTTGATTGACACAGCCAAATTTTTTTCTTGAGTCAACCAAATACTCCATCTGCCTAGAGATTTGGTTTAAACAACCAAAACATTTAGTTGGGTCAGGAAAATATTTGATGGTCCATATAATAACCATATTCTATGATTAAAAGATGTTATTTTGTTGATTTTGTTGGTTTCCTATCACCACTACGTAGCGCGTCCTCAGGTTGCGGATAGAGGAACGGCCCGTAAGGCTGAACAGCCCCCAAGGTTAACTGCGAATACAAGAATAAGCAGTCGCGGACAGCCGATAGGAGCCAGTCGTAGGTGTGGTGAATCTAGCACTGGTAAAAATAGGTGCACGACAACCATGGCTTGGGGGGACCCACCCATTCGCGTTCATACACAATGGGTGGGTTCTGGCAAGCCAAGGTGCAGCGTGTACCCACCTAGAAACTATACCCGAACCAAAACTAAAAATCTTGTAAGGGAAAAATCCTGCTGCCCATTGGACACTGCAGCGATGACACTGCCCGCAAGGGATGTGTGGAATGATTCGCCTGCATAGGGCCAAAGGGGTATTGATGCCAGTAGGCGCGCTGCCTTGCAGGGGGACGTTAGGGTACGAGGATGAAACTGTAATGTGTCTGACGACAAGTTGACATGGTCCTTGTCAGAGTCGGAAAGCTCCCATACTTAGACCTAGGGAGGTATGGGGGTTATCACTCCTGGGACAGTGGACTCACCTACGATCGGAATAGGATCCTAACGTGCGGATTATCTTGAAACTACCATGGCTAACTGGAAAAAACAAAAAACTACAGTTAAAGATCTAAGGGTGGGAACTCTAAACGCGCGTAGTCTAAAAACTGGCCGATTTAGCGAACTCATTAAGATAGCAATTGATTACAAAACTGACGTAATAGCACTTCAAGAAACCTGCTGGTCGGGCGATTTCGCGTCAATTTCTAGGGATGACTATACTTTGCACTGGGGAGGAGCTAAGGGGCAAAGACTGGGGACTGGTTTTCTTATTAATAAACGAATTTCGCAAGCACTTATCGACATGCAATTCATTAACGACCGGTTATCATACATTGTACTAAAGGGTAATTTCAGCAAACACGTATTAATCAATGTGCACTGCCCCACCGAGGACAAAGACGAAGACACTAAAGATCTTTTTTATGAAACAATCGAGCAGGTTTTTGACAAGTTCTCAACGTTTGACGCAAAAATAGTATTGGGGGATTTCAACGCGAAAATTGGAAAAGAACCAATGTATAGGCCTACAATAGGATCAGAAAGTTTGCATGACGTCAGTAATGATAATGGAACCAGAGTAATAAACTTTGCAGCTTCAAAGAACCTCGTTGTCAAAAGCACATATTTCAAGCATAAAAATATACATAAGGCCACCTGGACATCACCAGATGGTAAGACTCACAATCAGATTGATCACGTTCTAATAGACAGAAGACGTCATACAAACATTCTCGATATAAGATCGTATAGGGGAGCGGATTTAAATTCAGACCATTTTCTCGTGATAGTAAAACTAAGATCTAGGCTAGCGTTAAGTAAGAAAACAAGCCGCACAGAGCCAACAGTTCGTTTCAATATAGATAAGTTCAAAACAGCAACAGAAACATTAAATTACCAAGTTGAGATTTCTAATAGTTTCGACGCTCTCCAAGAACAGAGAGACGATAACAATAATCACGAGGAGGACCCGGAAACCCTGTGGAGCAATACGAAAAAGGCGATAAAGGCAGCCGCGAAACTTACGATAGGTTTTAAGAAAGTAGCCAAAAGCAAACCATGGTTTGACGAAGAGTGCAAACTCTGGTTTGAGAAACGTCGGAAGGCCAGACTAAGTAGTTTACAAAATAAGTGCGATCAAACACATAAGAAATATCTCGAGATTAGCAAAAGTACAAATAGGCTCTATAGATCCAAGAAAAGGGAGTGGGAAAAGAATAAAATACTAGCAATAGAAGCGCATAATAAACAAAATAACCCGCGTGAGATGTACAGGGGAATCAATTCTATAAGGAAAGGCTTTCAAAGTAGAACGGAAGTAATGAGGGACGAAAATGGCAATCTAGTAGCCGATGTGACAGAGAGACTGAATTTATGGAAAGATTATTTCGATAAACTATTAAATGTACGCGAAGCCCCCGTTGAAGGTAATCTCGGCGAAATCCACACTGCTGATCTATTAATTAACGATCCTACTGATATAGAAATAGAAATGGCCATAAAGAAGTTGAAAAATAACAAAGCCGCGGGCATCGATGACCTACCGTCAGAACTGATAAAAAATGGAGGCCCTTGCCTCACAAGGCAAATTTGTAAATTGATACGCGCAGTTTGGAAAACAGAATGCATGCCGGAAGAATGGAATACCTCTATCATTATTCCCATCTTTAAAAAAGGCGATAAAACTAACTGTAACAACTATCGGGGAATTTCACTTGTGCCCTCGTGCTACAAGATCCTGTCTAATGTTATCCTAAGTAGACTAACTCCTTTTGCCGAGGAAATCATTGGGGATTACCAGTGTGGATTCCGCCGAAACCGATCTACAAGCGATCAAATGTTTACAATTAGACAACTGTTAGAAAAGAAATGGGAATTTAAAGAAGCAGTACATCAGCTATTTATCGATTTTAAAAAAGCTTACGACTCTATCATACGCGCGCGAATGTACTGGATCCTAGAGTTCTTGGGTGTGCCAAGAAAATTGGTTAGACTTATCGAAATTTGCTTAAGCGGCAGTAAGGGTAGAATACGCGTAAACGGTAGTTTATCTGAAGAGTTTTCGATCCGCGATGGCCTGAAACAGGGCGATGCACTTTCGTGCGTCCTTTTTAACTTAGTTTTAGAATACGTGGTTAGGCAAGTGCAGGCGAATCCGACCGGTGCTACCCTCAATGGGGTAATACAAATTCTTGGATATGCGGATGATCTCGACATACTAGGGGATGATAAAGAAACGGTAGCTAAAAATGCAGAAATCTTGATCGCAAAAGCCAAAGAGATTGGCTTGGAAGTTAGCGAATCGAAGACAAAATATATGACCGTCGTCAGGTCCGGACAAAGTAATCAAGACGGGGATCTAATGGCCGGAAATATGAAATTCGAAAGGGTTAACGAGTTTAAATACCTCGGGTCTATTATAACTAGCGAAAATAAGATTAAAACGGAAATCAATGCGCGGCTACACGCTGGCAATGGGTGCTATTATGCAGCAAACACGCTACTAAAATCGCGATCGCTATCTAGGAACATCAAAGTAAGAATTTACAAAACGATAATAATGCCGGTCGTCATGTACGGGTGTGAAACGTGGGCGCTGACGAAAGGAGAAGAGAATAGGTTTAGAGTTTTCGAGAATAAAGTACTTAGAAAAATCTATGGTCCAAAAAGGGACGAAGAGACCGGCGAGTGGAGAAAACTGCATAATGATGAGCTGCACGCTCTCTACGGGTCAGCAAATATTAATAGAGTAATGAAAGCGCGTAAATTAAGATGGGCGGGGCATGTAGCAAGAATGGGCAATGAAAGAACAGTAGCGCAAGTTTTAAGAGGGAGACCGACTGGTAAGAGACCCCTAGGCAGACCGAGAAACAGATGGGAGAAAAATGTAAGGGATGCTCTAAAAGAACTAGGACATGATTACTTAAACTGGATGGAGAATGCACAAGACAGAGATATGTGGCGGTCTCGGGTAGATGAGGCAATGAACTTTCGAGTTCGAACTGCTAATCTATAATAATAATACTGGTCCATCCAATCGTTTGAAAGAACTCATCTGGTTTGTTCCATTCTTGTATCTTTTTCTAACCGTATTGTATGTTTAGCTGATTGTAATTAATGTTGACCAAGTCAGAATTTAATTAGAAGATGTTGGATTTTGTTGGTAAACTGGTCCATTGAAAGAAGCTATATGTATATTTGGTTTGTTCCACAGTTGTATCTTCTTCCAACCATGTTGTATGATTAGTTGCTGTTAATTGATTTAGACCAGGTAAGAATTAAAAGCTGTTGGATTTTGTTGCTTTACTGGTCAACTGAAAAAACCCATCTGTATGGTTTTGGTTTGTTCCATGGTTGTATCTTCTTCCAACCGTGTCGTTTGATTAGCTGATGTTATTTGATGTTGACCAAGTACGAATTTAATAAAATTTTGAATTTTCTAGGTATACTGTTCCATTGAAAGAACCCATCTGTATAGTTTTTGTTTCTTCCATTGCTGTATCTTGTTCCAACCATGTTGTATGATTAGCTGATGTTAATTGATGTTCATGAATTTAATTAGAAGATGTTGAATTTTGATGGTATGCTGGTTATATGCTGGACTAGTATCACAGTAAATCCCCAAGATATTATTTATCTGAAGTTGAATAAAAACGTTGCAAACAATTGAAAACTACAATTATTCGACGACGGATAATTTTCATCCGCCTTGTGATAAAAATTATCTGCCTTCGTATAATTGTAGTTTTCAATTGTTTGCAGCGTTTTTATTCAACTTCAGATAAATAATATCTCGGGGACTTACTGCGATACGAACAAAATCCAACTAATCATATAAGACGGTTGGAAGAAGATACAACAATGCGAGAAACTAACTATACAGCTAGGTTCTTTCAATGGTCCAGTGCACCAACAAAATCCAACATCTTTTAATTGAATTCTTACCTGGTCAAAATCAATTAATAGCAGCTACTCATACAACACGTTTCGAAAAAAATACAACAATGAAAAAAACCAACTAACAGATTAGTTCTTTCAATGGACCAGTATACCAACAAAATACAACATCTTCTAAATCAATTTTCACCTGGTCACAATTAATTAACAGCAGCTAATCCTAAAATACGGTTGACAAAATATACAACAATGGAACAAACCAAATATACAGATGGCTTCTTTCAATGAACCAGTACACCAACAAGATACAATATCTTCTGAATCAATTCTCACCTGGTCAAAATCAATCAACAGAAGCTAATCATTAAACACGGTTGGAAGAAGATACAACAATGGAACAAACCAAATATACAG
>CAKNYM010053638.1:161948-175867 GCA_932195095.1 Andricus curvator | reverse complement strand
TCAAAATCAATTAACAGCAGCTAATCATAAAACACGGTTGAAAGAAGTTACAATAATAGAACAAACCGAATATACAGATGGTTTCTTTCAATGGCCAGTATACGAACACAATCCAATATCTTCTAAATCAATTTTCACCTGGTCAAAATCAATTAACAGCCGCATATCATACAACACGGTTGGGAAAAAAAACAACAATGAAAAAAACAACTTACAGATAAGTTCCTTCAATGGACCAGTATACCAACAAAATCAAACATCTTCTAATTAAATTCTTACTTGGTCAACATTAATTAACATCAGCAAGCAAATTGTTTTCTGAGTCTATTTAAAATATATAATCACTCAGAAATTCTCAACCAAATTTATAAAAATTGATATTTGTACGACAAAAAAATTTGAAAGAAGCGCAAGCGCAATAAATGACCGCGAAATTCGAAAAAGTTTGATTTACCTGAATGGATCCGCATGACTGGTATTCTTTTTGCTAGCGATAAAAAGTTGACACCTTTATGTATACACTGTGAGCTTGCACACAGACACCATTTATTTCCAGTCCACTCCCGGTAGCGCGTTATCATCGATAAAACTCGCGGAAAACTCACTTGAGGTCACATTTTCGGATCGATTTCAATTTTGAAAATTGGCCAAGAAACCGAGAAAAAGTAAAAAATGCATGTTGATCGAAAAGGAAGACGTGCATTTACGCATTTACTGACCACGCGTTCACGCAATCAGGAACCAGCGGTGAATGATCGCCGGCACCGCGGTGGTTGTCATGTACACAAGCCGGGGCAACCAATAGCTCGCAGGTGATAGGGTCACGAGCTAGTCGCGGGAAACTTTCAAAAGAGTACCTCCACCTTATCGAAACATCCCTGCTTAGAGTTCTTAAATGCCCAAGAATTTATGTTGAGCAAATCCTATCGAAAATATGCTCAACATTTAATTTCCAACAGAGCATTCATAGAGCATTTAAGAGAATTGAAAGCATTTATTGTTTAAACAAATATATATCATAATTAATACATACATTTTCACAAAAACATTCTAGAGTGAAATAGACGTATACTTTTTTCAAATTACAGAGTTGCTACAGGTCAGGTAATTTCAGAAAGTCAGTGTTAGGAAATTTTCGATAAACTCAAGTTGTAGTTAATTTTATTATTATGGTTGAAAATCGCAACTATTTGTTTGAAAATTAATCTGTTTTGGTTGAGGATTCAAAATATTTTGTTGAAAATTTATCTTCTTTTCTTTAATCCGACTATTTTTGGTATAAAATTAAAATCCTTTTTGGTTGGAATATCAGATATCACGTTTTTCGTGGAAAACTACTTAGTTAAAAATTTACTTACTTGGTTGATGATTCATCATTTTATTCGAAAATTCGTCTTTTTCGATAGAAAAAGATTCTTCTCGGTTAAAATTGCATGTTTCTGATTGATAATAATTTAACTATTTGGCTGAAAATTAAACAACCTTGTTAAAATGTATCCTGTTTGGTTGAAAAGTAAACTATTTTGTTGGAAATTTGTTTTTTTGATTGAAAGTTCCTTCAAAAAATCAAATATTTGTTTGAAAATTCGTGTACTTTGTTGTAAATTCATCTACTTTGATAGAAAATTTATCTTATTGGTTGAAAATTGATCTTTTGGGTTGAAAATCAGTTTTTTTAAATTCTATTGTATTTTATTGAAAATTTGAACTTTGTGAGAGAATATTTAATCTTCTTGGTGAATAATTCATCTTTTTGGTTGAAAATTAGTTTTTTCTTATTTAGAATTAATTTTTTTACCTAAAAATGTAACTGTTCCACTTTTTGTCGAAAATTTATCTTTTTGATAGAAATTTATCGTTCCTAGTTGAAAATTATACTATTTCGTTGAAAATTTATTTTAATTTAATTGAAAATTAATTTCTGTACTTTTTTTCGAATTTTCAGCAAAAATATCTCTCATACTGCGATATCGCGGAAGTATCTGTCTTTCTCCTACTTTGTGTATACTTTCTGTAGTCTATATCTATACCTTCTCTCTCTCTCTCTCTCTCTCTCTCTCTCTCTCTCTCTCTCTCTCTTCGCAGCTCCCTTTTGTGCGGCGATTCGCAGTTGCTCTAAAGACTCATTCATCTTCGATATCCCCACTACTGCCAAGCTAAACAAAGCCTGTATGTGCTCTTTTTCTCTCTTTCTCTGTACTCTTTTACTCTGCGATCTTCTCAAAACTCATGATGATTCCTAAAAAAAAATTCAAAGTCAATCCATCAAAGTTTCACTTCTGCCGTGTGGCCGTGGCCCCACTGCTACATACTGTTTTTTTAAATATGAATATTTTATTTTTAATCGGCATCTACAGTTGATTTTGAAAACCCATGAAATTTTAATCTCAAAATTCTGGATCGAGTTTCTCGGAACTGTATAATTTTTACTCGAACAAAGATAACTTAATTTTGAATGAAAAGTAAAAATTAAAAAAAAAACGATTTCTTTCTTAGGTTTATTTCTTTATTTGCTTTTAAGGTTATATGAATATAATTTTCCTAAAGAATCTTGAGAAAATTGAAAAAGATTTTCAAAAATTGTAGATATATCAAATAAAAATTTCAACATAAAAGTTAATCTTCAACCAAAAAGTTGAATTTTTAAACAAAAAAGATGCATATTCAATGAAAAATGTAATATTTGATATCTCAATCAAAAAAAGTTTTTATTTTAAATAAAAAACAGTTGAATTCATCCAAATAAAACCAATTTTCATCAATATGGTTGAATCCTCAAACAAAAGGAGTAATTTTCAATAAATAGTATTTTTAACCAAAAAAAATTAAATATTTTCCAAAAGAGAACGATTTTCTACAAAAAATTTAATTTTTCTACCCGAAAATATTAATTTTCCACAAAAATGTTAATTTTCAACCTAATAATTAAATTTTCAACCAATTACATTAATTTTCTATCAAGAAGATTAATTTTTTACAAAAAAGGCAAATTTTTAATTAAAATAAAAATTATGAATCTTCAACCAAAAAATCACTTTTTAACAAAGTAGTTCAACTTTCAAACAAGTATTTTCAAAAAAAGAGATGAATTCTCAACAATGAATGCAATGGATGATATTCTAATCCAATTTTTTTTATATTTTAAATCAAAAACTGTAAACTTCAACAAAATATTTGAATCCTCAATCAAAAAGCTGGATTTTCAACTAAGAAGATTAATTTTCAACGAAAAAAAGATGAATCCACAGCCTAAAAGAATTTTCACTTCAAACCAAACATTTGCAATTTTAATTTGTTAAAAGTTAAATTTCTACCGAAAGTGATGAATTTTTAAATCAAAAACACGAATTTTCCAGAAAATTGTTGAATTTGCAACCAAAAAAGATTTCAAGCTCAGAATAAATTTATTTGTTTTAGAGGCTGTATGAATATAATTTTATTAGGTATCTCGACAAAATTCAAAAAGGTTTTTGAAGATTCACAAAATTTTAGGAAAAATTTGAGTAGTTTGGAAGATATTCAAGACTTTTTGACTTTTGAAAAAAATTTAAGAATATTTTATAACTGTTCGGAAATCATGCAAAGTTTTTAAATATTTTCAATCTCTTCAAAATTCTAAAAATTCCAAAAATGTCTTCTAATATTTTCAATTTTTTTCTTAAAATTAATTTTCAAAAATGAACAATCACTTTAAATATTCCCAAGAATCTTGAGACAAATTTTATCATCTTGAAACATTTCAAAATCTTTAAAAAACTTCAAAATTTGATTTCGAAATCTTCAAAGTCTACATTCTGTTTTAAGTTTTTTTTTTAAATCTTATATTATTTTTGGAATTTTTAAAAAACTTTTAAATATATTTTAAAGGAATAGAATTTCTCCTAAAATTTCCTTAAAATTTTCTTACACATCTTTGAGATTCTTTTTTGATAATTTTGGAAATCTTTTAGAATTTTTTGAAATCTTTTTAATTATTCTTTCAAAATTTCTAAAAGGCTTCGGATTTTTTTGTTCAAATTCTTCAAAAATCTGCATTTGGTTTTTAATCAAATTATTTTTGTATCCTTTCAAAACTTCTAAATTTCTTTTAAACGTATCAGAATTTTTTCTAAAATTTTTTGATTCTGCAAAATTGAAAAATTTGGCTTTGAAATCTTCTAAATTCTTTTCCGAAATTTTAGAAAATGATTTGAAATCTTTTTAAATGATTTCTTTGAATTAATTGAAGAAAATTAACTCTAATTTTCCCTGGAATCTTAAAGAAAATCATGAAAAAGGTTCCAAATATTATTTCAAAATCTTCAAAAATCTACATTTTGTTTAAAATTTGTTGGAGTCAGTAATTTTTTGGTCACCGGCACCAATGGTAGAAAATTCAACTGTTTTGTGAAAAATTCGCTATTCCATTTTTGGTTAAAAAGTCATCTTTTTTAAACTAAAGGTTCAACTATTTGGTTAATAATTAGTCTTTTTGGTAAAAAATTAATTTTCTTGGTTGAAAATTCAACTACTTGATTAAAAATTTATGCATTTTGTTGAAAATTCGTATTTTTTGTAGAAAATTATTTTTTTTTGTTTTGTTAAAAATGCAACTGTTTGGTTGAAATTTAATCTGTTTTGGTTGAGGATTCAACTGTTTTTCTGAAAATTCCTCTTTCTTGGTTGAATTATCAATTAAAATGTTTTTTCGTTGAAGTATCAACTATTATATTTTTAATTGACAATTCATCTTTGTATATTCAAAATTGAACTTTTTTGAAAGTTGAACTACTTTCTCAAAAATTAATTTCTTTTTGTTGGAGATTCATAATTTTAGTTGGAAATTTTACTGCTTCAAAATTAACTTTCTTGTTAAAAATTTTTATTTTTGAGTTGAAAATCCAACTGTTTTATGGAAAATTTGTTCTCTTGGCTTAAAAATTCAACAATTTGTTTGAAAATCCAACTATTCAGTAGAAAATTCCACTGTTTTGTAAAAAAATCGCTTTTGTAAATTAAAAATGATTGTTGTTCAATGAACTATTCAATTTTTGTTTAAAAAGTGATCATTTTTAGACTAAAAATAAAACTCCTTGATTGAAAGTTGGACTACTTTATTAAAAGTTCATTTTTTTGGTTGAAGACACATAATTTTAGTTGAAAATTTAACTGTTTTGTTTCAAAATTAAATTTTTTTTGAGCTGAAAATTCAACTGTTTTATGGAAAATTCAAGAATTTAGTTGAAAATTCAACTATTAGGTAGAACATTTAACTTTTTTTTGAAAAATTTGCTTTTCTTAATTGAAAATTATTGTTTTTCAATGAAAATTCAACTATTGCATTTTTGGTTAAACAGTGAACGTTTTTGGACTAAAAATTAAACTATTTGTTTAAAAATTCGTCTTTTTTGGTAGAAAATTCATGTTCTTGGTTGAAAATTGAACTATTTGTTTAAAAATTTGTGCATTTTGAAGAAAATTCATCGTTTTTTGTAGAAAATCAAATGTTTTGGTTGATAATGGAACTTTTTGGTTGAAAATTAATCTGTTTTGGTTAAGGATTCAACTATTTTGCTAAACATTTGTCTTTTTTGTTAAATTATTTTGTGTTTTATTTGAAATTAATTTTGTTGTTTTAATATCAGCTATTACATTTTTCATTGACAATTCATCTTTTTACTTTGAAAATTCTTAGTTGAAAATTAAAATACTTTGTTGAAGTTTCCCTTTTTGGGGGTTTGATATTTTTGGTTTGAAAATTCAACAGTTTGGTATACGAAATTCGTCCTTTTGTCTTGGAAATTCAACATTTAGGTAGAAAATTCAACTATGCAGTAGAAAATTTAACTTTTTTGTAGAAGTTTCCTTTTTTATTTAAAAATAATTTTCTAAAGTGAAAATTTTATTTATGCTATTTTTGGTTAAAATTTCCTTTATTTAGTTTAGAAATTCAACTATTTGGTTTAACTTTTCTGTAGTTTGTTAAAAATTCGTCTTTCTTCCTATAAAAATAATCTTCTTAGTTGAAAATACAGCTTTATGATTCAAAATTTATGTATTTTTTTGAAATTCCTTTAAATCAAAAACTAATTTTTCAACTTAAAATATAACTATTCGATTGAAAATGAACTTGTTTGTTGAAACTTTATATTTTCAGGTTGAAAATTTCAATAGGTTTGTATAGCAAATTCGTCTTTTCGGCTTGAGAATTCAATAGCTTAGTAGAAAATTCAACTATTTTGTACATGATTTATTTTTTACTTCAATATTAAAAATTAATTTTTGAAAATGAAAATTTAACTATTCTATTTTTGGTTAAAATTTGACCTTTTTAGTTTAAAAAATCAACTATTCGGTTAAAAATTTATGTAATTTGTTTAAGATTCTTCCTTTCTGGTAGAAAATTAATCTTCTTGGTTGAAAATTGAACTATTTGTTTAGAAATGTATGTATTTTGTTGAAATTTGTCTTTTTTGATTAAAAAAAAAAATTTACTGGTTGAAAATGCAACAACTGGGTTAAAAATTTATCTATTTTATTGAGAGTTCGTCTTTTTAAAAAGAAAAATAATCTTCTTGGTTAAAAATTCATCTTTTTGGTTTGAAAATTCTTCTTTTTTGGTTCAATTCAACTATTTTTGATTTAAAATGAAAATATTAGTAAAAATATCACCTATATGATTAAAATTTCTGTTGAGAATAAATTATAGGAAATATATTTTGCAATTTTTATTGGAAATATTGCAACATTTCGATTTGAAGATTATTATAATTCTGGAATTAAAGATGGATAATAAAAATAAATTATTTAACTATTAGCAACTATTTTATTGATTATTATTATGGCCAACGGCCATACCACGCTGAAAAACCCAGTTCTCGTCAGATCACTGAAGTTAAGCAGCGTTGGACGCGGTTAGTACTTGGATGGGTGACCATTCAAGAATACTGACATGAGTGCTGTTGGCACATCGTGGGTGTGGTGAGCCCACACTTGTAGTTATTTATAACTACAAGAAAAACCTAGAAACACTACCCGAATCGGGTAGTGTCACGCCTACCCTGAAAGGGAAATGGTTTAATGGTATATATATTACATATTGGTTAATTATATTCAAAGTAACTTTAGAATAATATTTCAGAGTAATTTATCCGGAAAGCCAATCGAAGATAACTATGGTTTTCAAATTTAAATTATTGCTAATTAAGTCCATGAAAATAAATAACAACGATATTATATCCAACTCCTGCAATTAATTTTTGATTTTTGTCTACAATAAATAATTAAATAACTTCTAATTTTTCAACGTATTGCGAAATATATAATTTATAAATATTTTAAAATAGAATTATCAAGTTTTATAATAAGTACATTATTATCATAATAATAATTATTAGATAAGGAAAATATTGAAAATAGAAAAGAGAATGTTGATACTAGTATGAGAATACTTTTAATGAAATTGTTTAAACATTTTTTTTCATATGAGAGCATTGTCAGGAAATTTAAATTTTTTGTTAAAAATACAACTATTTTGTTAAAAGGTCATCTCTTTTGGTGAAAAATTCCACTGTTTGGAACTTTTTGATTGAAAATTCATCTTTTATAGTTGAAAATTTAACTATTCCATTTTTGATTGAAAATTCATCTTTTTTAGTTAAAACTTTATCTCTTGGTTGAAAATTTAAATATTTTGCTAAAAATTCTTTTTTTGTTGAAAATTTATCTTTCATAGTTGGAAATTTAACTAATCCATTTTTGGTTGAAACTTAATCTCTTGGTTGAAACTTTAAATATTTTGCTAAAAATTCATTTTTTTGTTGTCGAAAATTCATCTTTTTTAGTTGAAAATTTAAAAATTTCATTTTTGATTGAAAATTTGGATCTTTCTTTTTTTGAAAACAGCCATACCACGCTGAAAAAACCAGTTCTCGTCAGATCACTGAAGTTAAGCAGCGTTGGACGCGGTTAGCACTTGGATGGGTGACCATTCGAGAAAACTGAGTGCTGTTGGCACATCGTGGGTGTGGTGAGCCCACACTTGTAGTTATTTACTACAAGTTATCAACCTAGAAACACTACCCGAATCGGGTAGTGTCACGCCTACCCCGAAAGGGAAATGGCTTAATGGTATACATACATACATATATTATAGTTGAAAATTTAACTATTCCATTTTTTATTGAAAATTCATTTTTTTAAATCATCTTTTATAGTTGAGAATTTAACAATTTCATTTTTGGTTGAAAATTTGGATCTTTCTTTTTGTTGAAAAATCATATATTATAGTTGAAAATTTAAATATTCCATTTTTTGTTGAAAATTCATCTTTTTTAGTTGAAACTTGATCTATGGGTTGAAAATTTCAATATTTTACTAAAAATTCATTTTTGTTGTTATTGATAATTTATCTTTTATAGTTCAAAATTTAACTATTCCTGTTTTGGTTGAAACGTCATCTCTTAGTTGAAAATTTTAATATTTTGCTGAAAATTCATTTTTGTTGTTGTCGAAAATTCATCTTTTATAGTTCAAAATTTAACTATTCCATTCTTCGTTGAAAATTTGATCTTTTTGGTTTACAAAAGCAACTATTCGGTTGAAAATTTAAATATTCAATTTTTTGTTGAAAATTCATATTTTTTAGTTGAAAATCTAACTATTCCATTTTTGATTGAAAATTCATTTTTTTTAAATCATATTTCATAGTTGAAAATTTACCAATTTCATTCTTGGTTGAAAATTTATCTTTTTTATTTGGAACTTTATCTCTTGGTTGAAAATTTAAATATTTTGCTCAAAATTCTTTTTTTGTTGTTAAAAATTTATCTTTTATAGTTGGAAATGTAACTATTCCATTTTTGGTTGAAACTTCATCTCTTGGTTGAAAATTAAAATATTTTGCTAAAAATTCATTTCTTGTTGTTTTTGATAGTTTATCTTTTATAATTGAAAATTTAACTATTTCTGTTTTGGTTGAAACTTTATCTCTTGGTTGAAAATTTAAATATTTTTCTGAAAATGCATTTTTTTGTTTTTGAAAATTCATCTTTCATAGTTGAAAATTTAACTATCCCATTTTTGATTGGAAATTCAAAAATCATCTCTTATACTTGAAAATTTAACTATTCCTTTTTCAGTTGAAACTTCATCTCGCGGTTGAAAATTTAAATATTTTGCTGAAAATTCATTTTTGTTGTCGAAAATTCATCTTCTATAGTTGAAAATTTACCAATTTCATTTTTGGTAGAAAATGTATCTTTTTTAGTAGGAACCTCTTGGTTAAAAATTGAAATATTCTGCTAAAAATTCTTTCTTTGTTGTTGAAAATTTATCTTTTATGTTTGGAAATTTAACTATTTCATTTTTGGTTGAAACTTCATCTCTTGGTTGAAAATTTAAATATTTTGCTGAAAATCTATTTTTTTTTTTTTTTTGAAAATTCATCTTTTATATTTGAAAATTTAACTATTCCATTCTTGGTTGAAAATTTGATCTTTTTAGTTCAAAAAAGCAACTATTCGGTTGAAAATTTAAATATTCCATTTTTGGTTGAAAATTCATCTTTTTTAGTTTGAAAATTTAATTATTCCATTTTCGGTTGAAAATTTTGATCTTTCTTTTGTTGAAAAATCATCTATTATAGTTGAAAATTTAAATATTCCATTTTTGGTTGAAAATTCATCTTTTTTAGTTGAAAATTTAACTATTCCATTTTTGACTGAAAATTCATTTTTTTTTAAATCATCTTCCATAGTTGAAAATTTACCAATTTCATTTTTGGTTGAAAGTTTATCTTTTTTAGTAGAAACCACTTGTTTGAAAATTTTAATATTTTGCTAAAAATTCTTTCTTTGTTGTTGAAAATTTATGTTTTACAGTTGGTAATTTAACTATTCCATTTTTGGTTGAAACTTCATCTCTTCGTTGAAAATTTAAATATTTTTCTGGAAATTTATTTTTGTTGTTGTTGATAATTTATCTTTTATAATCGAAAATTTAACTACTTCTGTTTTGGTTGAAACTTTATCTCTTGGTTCAAAATTTAAATATTTTTCTAAAAATGCACTTTTTTGTTTTTCAAAATTCATCTTTTATAGTTGAAAATTTAACTATCCCATTTTTGATTGAAAATTCATTTTTTTAGTTCAAAAATCATCTCTTATACTTGAAAATTTAACTATTCCATTTTTAGTTGAAAGTTAATCTATTGGTTGAAAATTTAAATATTTTGCTAAAAATTCATCTTTTGCTGTTGAAAATTCATCTTTTATAGTTGAAAATTTAACTATTCCATTTTTGACTGAAAATTTATCTTTTTTAGTTGGAACCTCATCTCTTGGTTGGAAATTTAAATATTTTGCTAAAAATTCTTTTTTTGTTGTTGAAAAATCATCTATTATAGTTGAAATATCAACTATTACTTGATTGAAAATTCATGTTTTTTGTTAATAATTCATCTTTTTGTAGAAAACTAATCTTCTTGATTAAGAACTCAACTTTTTGGTTAAAAATTCAACTCTTTCAGTTGAATGTTGAACTCTTTTCTTGAAAATTCATTTTTTTTGTTGAAGATTCATAATTTTCGTAGAAAATTCGTCGCAATGGTTTAAATTTCAACTATTTTGCTAAAAATCCGTTTTTTGTTGTTATTGAAAATTTGCCTTTAAGAGTTAAAAATTTAAGTACTTGGTTGAAAAATTAACTTTTTGATTGAAAATGCAACTCTCTGGTTGGATGTTGAACTCTTTTCTTGAAAGTTAATTTTTTTTAAATTCAAATTTTAGTTTAAAATTCATATCTTTAGTTCAAATTCATCTCTTTTGGTTGAAAATTTGTTATTTTAAGTTGAAAATTGATCTTTCCCAGTTAAAAATATATGTAGTTTTTTTTAAATTGTCCTTTTGGGTAAAAAATTAATTTTATCGCTTGAGAATTCCTTCTCATTTCTTAAAAATGCTACTGCTTGGTTAAAAATTTTGTTTTGGCGAAGGATTCAATTATTTTGTTGAAAATTCATCTTTTATACTGATTTCATTTGTTTTTTATTTAAAAATATTACCTTTTTTGTTGAAATATTAAATATTACCTGTAAAATATGTATTTTTCTTTGATTAAAGGTTTATCATTTTAATTCAAAATTCAACTATTTGGTCGTAAATTAACTTTTTTGTTGAAAATTCATATATTTTCCGGTTGAAAATTTAGCTGCTTTGTAGAAAATTCTTCTTTTGGGTTGAGAATGAACTTTTTTGTTGAAAATTCATATTTTTGATTCAAAATTCAACTATTGTTGAAGAAAATTAAACCGTTTGGTTTAGAATTAAACTATTTATTTGAAAATTTAACTATTTATTTGAAAATTTAACTACTTTGTCGTAAATTAGCTTTTTTTGTTGTAAAATTACTTTTTTAATCTAAAAATATAGCTATTCCATTTCTAGTTGAAAAGTTTTCCTTTATAAGTTGAAAATTCAACTATTTGGTAGAAAATTCATGTCTTTTGTTGAAAATACAATTTTTTTTAAAATTTGTCTCTTTTAGTAAAATCCTATTGGTTAAAATTTCGTTTTTTTTTTGTTGAAATTTTTTTGTTGAAAATTTATTTTTTTGGTTTAAAATGTAATTTTTTCGTTGAACTCAACTGTTTTCTAAAATATTCGAGTTTTTAGCTTGAAAACTGAACTATTTTGTTAAACATTCGTTTATTTGGGTAGAAAATTAATTTTGTTTCTTGAAAATTGATCTATTTGGTTGAGGATTTAAGTATTTTCTTAAAAATTCCTATTTTTTCGTTAAATTCAACTGGTTGATAATTCGTTTATTTGTTGTAAAAAATTAGCTTTCTCAACTGAAAAATGAACTATTTCATTTTTCTTTTTAAACCTCTCTTTTTTTGTTGAAAATTCTTCTACTGGATTGAAAATTCGTAAATTTTATTAAAAATTCAATTTTTTGTAGAAAATTAATCTTCTTGGTTGAAAATTTATCTTTGTTTATAGTTTTCTGTAATCGACTGTTGGTAACTTTACTCCACAGGAGGTAATTCTGTATTTTCAATGTTTCTAATTATATTGCAAAATATATGAATATAAATATTTTTTAATAAATTTATAAAATTCAATAGAAATTATTACATTAAAATCATAATTATGAGATATAAAAAATATTGAAAATAGAAGAGAAAATCTGAAAATGTTAAAGAGTGTTTGTAGGTAAGTTAAAGGTAAATTTGTAAATAATAATGTTGACTTGGATTTTGTTAAAAATAAGTACATATTTTTATTCTAATTTCAAATTACACTGTAAGAAAAATGGTTTAAAATGAGTTTCGAATAGTAATATTAAAAATTATTTTGCACATTTTCTAATTTAATTGTTAAGTTATAAAAATAAAATATTTGCAAATTATAATAAATATAAGTTATGTATTTACTTTCTTAATTTTGTTTTAATTTATTTTTGATTTGCTTATTCCTCTCTGTGATCGACTATAGGTAACTGTATTCCAACAGGAGGTAACTCTGCATTTTCAATTTTTGTATTACGAAATATATGAATATATAAATATTTTGAAATAAATTTATCAAATTTAATATAAATTATTATATTAAAATTATAATTATCAGGTAAGAAAAATATTGAAATACTTGAAATGAGTTTGGAATAATAATATTAATATTTATTTTGCACATTTTCTAATTTAATTTTTAAGTTATGAAAATAAAATAATTGCAGATTATAATGAATATAAGTTATTTATTTAATTTCTTAATTTTGTTTTAATTTATTTTTGATTTGCTTATATTTTTCTGTAATCGACTGTAGGTAACTGTATTCTGACAGAAGGTAACTCTGTATTTTCAATCTTTGTATTACGAAATATATGAATAAATATTTTGAAATAAATTTATCAAATTTAATAGAAATTATTACATTCAAATTATAATTATTAGGTAAGAAAAATATTGAAATACTTGAAATGAGTTTGGACAAAGATATTGTTTGGAATAATAATATTTATAATTATTTTGCACATTTTCCAATTTAATTCTTGAGTTATAACAATAAAATAATATCAGATTGTGATGTATATAAGTTATTCATTTTGTTATTTAATTTAGGTTAAATTTATTTTTAATTTGTTGATAGTTTTGTATAATCGACTGTGGGTAACTATATGCGTATTCCACAGAAGGTAACTCTCTGTTGGTCAGACGGTAAATGGAGGAAGGAGAGCGTCGTTTCCTGCTGTACCGATGGAAGGTAAGAAAGAATCGTTATAATTTGCAATTTTAAATTGTGCAATTTTCAAGATTTACAATCGAAGAATAATTATTTTCGAATGTTTATAGTTTAAAATGATGTTATTTAGAGCATTTAAAAAAATTAGTTTTGTTCAATTTTGATGATTTGAAGTTGAAAATTCTTGAATTTTTAGTATTTAAAAATGAAGATTTTTCAATTTTTAATGTCTTTGCAGTATCGCCAGCTTTTTAAATCCATTTTTTGCTTTTTTTTTATCTAATTTGAATTAATCAAAATTTCATTTGATACTATAAAACGCTGAAAGTAAATAATTTTGATTATTAAATATCACTTCAAACATATTTTTGAATTTATTGAATTAAAATTCTATCAACATCTTCAAAGTCTAAATATAAAAGTGACCCCAAACAAAAAAATGTGTGTGGAATTATTTCAGCGTGCATTTTTTAAAAATTAAATAAAGATTCCTATTTCAGGATCTCATTTCAAACCTTTTTAGTTTTATTCAACTTTATCCTGTTTTGAATTAGGAATTTTATTTAGGAATCCTTTCTTTATGTTTATAAAAATCAAATTTTTGAAACCCACTGTCAATTTGAATTTCAAAAAAAATTGGAAACCGACAGAAATCTCCTAATGGGCCATACAAAAATTACGGGTCCGTTTTTTTA
>CAKNYM010053638.1:126580-156200 GCA_932195095.1 Andricus curvator | reverse complement strand
AATTCTTGAATTTTTAAGATTTGAAATTGAAGATTCTTCAATTTTTCTTTGGAATATCAATCTATGTGGCGCCATCCTTTTGGATTTTTTAAATCGTAAGTTTGTGTCATTTCTTTGCCGTTTTGTTTGTAGTAGTTTTTTAAGGTTTATAGTTTAAAATTATGTAAATTGGTACGTTTTTTTTTTAATATTTAATTTATTTTTGAAAAATTACAATGGAAAATTCTTCAGTTTTTAAGATTTGCAATTGAAGATTTGGATGATTTTGAAGATCAAAAGCAAGATTTTTTAAATTTAAGGATTTTAAATTAGATTAAAATCAAATTCAAAAGATTTTTTAATTCAAAATCTTTGAAATTTAAAAATTTGGTATAGTTACAATAAAAAATTCTCGAATTTGGAAAATATAGATTTGAAAATTATTCAAATTTTATAATTTATATTTTGAAGGCACTTAATTTTATACTTTTTTGGGCAATAGTTCAATTGTGAAGATTGGACATTTAAATTTCTTCAATTTTAACGATTTGTAATTTAAAATTGTGCAATTCTCAAGATTCACAATCGAAGATTAATTATTTTCGAATGTTTATAGTTTAAAATGTTGTTATTTAGAGCGTTTTTTAAAGTTTGTTGTTCAATTTTGATGATTTGAAGTTTTTTAAAATTTGAAATTGAAGATTCTTCAATTTTTAATTTCTAGAATTTAGAATGATACAATTTCAAATATTTTTTTGTGTTGTTTGAATAGTTCAATTTTGAAGAATAAAAATTGAGAACTCTTCAATTTTGAACATGTATAAATCAAAATTCTTAAATTTGGATAATTTTGACGTTCGAAAGTCAAGATTTTTCAATGGTAAATCTTCCAAATTGAAGAAATTTCAAATGTAAATAATCGAAATTACAGAATTTTAAAACTTACAACTTCCATAATTTTAATTGTAAATGTTAAAAATTAAAAACTCTTCAATTTTAAAGATTTACGATTCAAAGCTCGAAATTTTTTTATAGTTACAATTGAAAATTCTTGAATTTTGAAAATGTGGAATTGAAAATTATTTAGATTTCATTATTTATATTTTCAAGGCACGTTTAATTTTGTATAATTTACAATGATATACGTTTTTTTTTTAAGTTCTATTTTAAAGATTAACAACTGAAAAATTTTCAACCTGAAACATGTATAAATAAAAATTCTTAAAATTAATGAATTTTTAATTGTAAAACTTCAAATTTGCATCATTTTTTATTGTAAAGTTTAAAATTTTTAAAATTCAAAGTTCTTCATTTTTGAAGAGTTACAATTGAAAATTCTGCAATTTTAACGATTTTCAATTAAATATGTTTTAATTTTTAAGATTTATAATAAAAGATTCATTAATTTTGAATTTTTATATTTAAAAATGATGTAATTTGGAACGTTATGTTTAGAATATGTAATTTATTTTTGAAGATTTACAATGGAAAATTCTTCAGTTTTTAAGATTTGCAATTGAAGATATTTCAAATTATAATGTGCATAATTTAGAATGATGTAATTAAAAATATACTTTCTTGTTAGAAGAGTTCAATTTTGCAGATTAACCATTGAAAACTCTTTAATTTTAAAGATGTATAAATCAAAAAATTTTTATTTGAATGATTTTGAAAATCAAAAGTGAAGATTTTTTAATTCCGAATCTTCCAAGTTTAATAAATTTCAAATATAAATCATCAAAATCACAGAATTTTTAATTTTAAAACTTAGAAATTTCAATATTTCTTAACTGTAAATTTTCAAAATTAACGAATCTTCAATTTGAAAAATTTACAATTTAAAGTTTAAAAATTTTGAAGAGTTACAATAGAAAATTATTGGATATTAAAAATATGAAATTGAAAATTATTCAATTTCAAAGCTTTATATATTAAAGGTACGTAATTTTGAATGTATTTTTTAGATTACTCAATTTTGAAGATTTACAATTGAAAATTATTCTAACGATTTACATTTTTAAATTCTTCAATTATTAAGTTTTACAATAAAAGAGTAATTAATTTTGAATGTTCATAGTTCAAAATGATGGTATTTAAAACGTTTTTTAAAAATAATTTTTAGTTCAATTTTAAAGATTTGAATTCGAAAATTCTCGAATTTTTAATATTTGAAATTGTTGGTTCCTCAAGAGTTTTCAATTCTAAATTTTCCAAATTGAAGAAATTTCACATGTAAATCATCAAAATTACTGAAATTTTAATTGTAAAACATAAATTTTGCATCATTTTTAATCTTTAATTTTCAAAATTAAGAACTTTTCAATTTTAAAGATTTATAATAAAAAGTTCTTCAATTTTGAAGAGTTACAATTGAAAAGTCTTGAATTTTGAAAACATGGTATTAAAAATTATTCAATTTTCATTATTTATATTCTAAAGGTACGTTATATTATTTTTTTTAGCAAAGTTCATGTTTAAAAAATTACGATTGAATATTCTTCAATTTTAACGATTTGCAATTTAAAATTCTTCTATTTTGAAGATTTACAATTGGATTGAATTTAAAAAATTTATAAATCAAAACTGTTAAATTTGGATACTTTGAAGATTAAAAGTCCAGATTTTTCAATTAATTATCTTCCAAATTGAAGAAATTTCAAATGTAAATCATCAAAATTACGCAATTTTTAATTGTAAAACTTGAAACTTGCATCATTTTTATTTGTAAACTTTTAAAATAATTTTTTTTTTGATTTTAGAGATCAACAATTCAAAATTTAAATTTTGTTTATAGATACAATTTAAAATTCTTGAATTTTGAAAATATAGAATTGAAAATCATTCAAATTTCAAGATTTATATTTTGAATGCACGTACTTTTAAATCTTTTTTGGGAATAATTTAATTTTGAAGATTTGCAATTATAAATTCTTCAACCTGAACGATTTGCATTTTTAGATTGTTTAATTTTTTATGACTTGCAATCGAAGATTAATCAATTTTTAATGTTTATAGTTTAAAATGATGTTATTTAGAAAGTTTAAAAAAAAATTTGTAGTTCAATTTTGAAGATTTGCAATTAAAAATTTTTAAATTCTAACGATTTACATTTTTGAATTCTTCACTTTTTAAGATTTGTAATCGAAGATTAATCAATTTTTAATGTTAATAGTTTAGAATGATGTAATTTTCAATTTTTTTTTTCAAATTGAAGTTCAGTTTTGAAGATTTTAAATGGAAAATTTTTCAATTTCTAATTTGTATGTATCAGAATAATTTTATTTTTTGAAAACAGTACAATTTTAAGAATCAACAATTAAAATATCTACGACCTTAAAGATGTGTAAATAAAAATTCTCAAGTTTGGATGATCTTGAATATCCAAAGTCAAGATTTTTCAATTTTGAATCTTCCAAATTGAAGAAATTTAGAATGTAAATCATCAAAATTACAGAATTTTGAATTTAAAAACTTTTATCATTCTTCAAATCTATAACTTTTCAATTTAAAAGATTTACAATTCAAAAACAATTTTGAACATTTAAAATTGAAAATTCTTGAATTTTGAATAAATGGAATTGAAAATTCTTCACTTTTAACAATTCAGAATTAAAATTTTTTTAATTTTTCAGATTAGCAATTGAAGATTCATTAATTTGGATTGTGTAGTGTTTATAATTATGTAATTTTTCACAATTGTACAAATGGAATATTCTTCATAATTTTTTATTTAAAATTTTCAAATTTGAAAAGCTTTCAATTTCAAAGGTTTACAGTTCAAAGTTCTTCAATTTTGAAGAGTGACAATTAAAAATTCTTCGATTTTAACGATTTTAATTTTTTTAAATTCTTTGGTTTTTTGTTTATGTATAGTAGTTTTTTAAGGTGACTTTTTCAATTTTAAAAGGTGATCATGGTTTAAAATTTGAAATCATTACTCAAATAGGATATAAAATAAAAAATGTTTGTGCTATGCTGTACCTATTTTATTAAAAATCTTTAATTTTAATTTTTCTCTGTTCAAAAATTTTTTTTTTATGTTTTTAAATTTTCCAATGTTCATAACGTGTTTAATTTTTTTTTCATTTGGTATAGAGATTAAAGAAACAAAAAAGGATGCATCTTTTCTCTGATCATGAAGTCAGACCAATTAAGATAAATGGTGAGATAATTGAAAAATCCCCTTTTTGTCAAAAATTTTTTTTTTTTACATAAATATTGTTTTTTTTTGTCACTTGAAGATAAATTCTTCTGATAAAAAAACATTGAATTTGCGTCATTATCAGGTGTAAAAACTGTACGGAAAGCCGTAAAAACGAAGGTTGTCCTTCTTGCAGAATCTGGTACAATCTATATTTCTCTTCTGTCAACCATATCTTGGCATGCAGCTCACATTTCCATCTGGAATGCTGATGCTGATGAGATTTTTCATACACTTTGTTAGGAATAAAAATTGGAAAATAAAAAAATAATAAAAAAAATATATATTACAGGCACTCTATTCCCTATTTCCTTCGTTTTCAAATTTCTTAAAGAATTCTTTTCTTTCCTCAATTTTTAAGAAAATTTCCCTTTTTCTCGTTTTTTCGCTTAAATATGAACTGCAATAATGAAACACAATAAGACAATTCTACTATTTTTGGTTCAAAAATTCAACTATTTTTGGTTAAAAAATAATTTCTTTGGTGAAACATTTATTTTATTTTTTTGAAAATTTAACTATTTCTTTGTTAGAAAATTAATCTTTTGGGTTGAAACCTTTAAACATCATTTTTTGGGTTAAATGTTGAACTCTTTTCTTGAAAATTCATTTTCTTTAAGATTCATCATTATAATTGAAAAGTCACCTCTTTGTCTAAAAATTTAACGATTTCTGTTGAAAATTCGTTTTCTTTTCGTTCAGAATTAATTTTTTCAACTAGAAACCTATCTATTCCATTTTTGTTTGAAAATTGTTTTTAATTCAAAATTGATCTTTTCCAGTTGGAAATTCATGTATTTTGTTTAAAATTCGTCTTTTTTGTTAAATTCAATTATTTTTTATTTCAAATTGCAATATTTGGTTTACAGTTGAACAATTTTTTTTTAAATTCACTTTTTGTTGAAAATTCACACTTTCTGATCGAAAGCTCGACTGTTTTCTAGAAAATACATCTTTTTGGGTTGAAAAATAAAAAATTTGGTTTGAAATAAACTTTTTCGTTAAAAATTAATATTTTTAGTTAAAAATTATACTTTTTTCGTAGATAATTTTTTTTTTCTCGTCAAAAATGTTAGAAATTTATCCTTTATAAGTTGAAAATTCAACTATTTGGTAGAAAATTCATGTATTTTATTGTTAAAACCTTATATATTTTCTTGAAAATTCATTTTATTAAGATTCATAATTATAATTGAAAAGTCATCTCTTTGGTTAAAAATTTAACTATTTTTGTTGAAAATTCGTTTTCTTTTCGTTCAGAATTAATTTTTTCAACTAGAAACGTAACTATTCCATTTTTGTTTGAAAATTATTTTTAATTCAAAATTGATCTTTTCCAGTTGAAAATTCATGTATTTTGTGGAAAATTCGTCTTTTTTTTAAATTTAACTGTTTTTTATTTCAAATTACAATACTTGGTTTACACTTGAACTTTTTTTTTAAATTCACTTTTTGTTGAAAATTCACATTTTCTGGTCGAAAGCTCGACTGTTTTCTAGAAAATACATCTTTTTGGGTTAAAAATTAAAAAATTTGGTTTGAAATAAACTTTTTGGTTAAAAATTAATATTTTTAGTTAAAAATTATACTTTTTTCGTAGATAATTTTTTTTTTGTCGAAAATGTTAGAAATTTATCCTTTATAAGTTGAAAATTCAACTATTTGGTAGAAAATTCATGTATTTTATTGTTAAAACTTCATATATTTTCTTCGAAACTATTCCAGTTTTGAACGGAAATTTATCATTTATAAAATGAAAAATCAACTATTTGGTAGGAAATTTATTTATTTCATTAAAAAATCATATATTTTGTTCACTTGAACAAAAATTAAACTATTCTTAGGAAACAACTTTTTTGGTGAAAAATAATATTTTTGGGTTGAAAATTCATCTGTTTTTAGAATAATTGATCTTTTTGACTTAAAAATTCAGCAATTTCGTTGAAAATTGATGTCTGTATTTTTCTGAAAAGTCGTCTTTTCTAGTAAAACATTAATTTTTATGGTGGAAACTACACCTTTTTGGTTAAAAATGTAACTATTCTATTTTTGGTTGGAAATTTATAATAGGAAAAATCAACTATTTAGTACAAAAGTCATGGATTTTGTTGAGAATTCATATATTTTGTTCAAAATTCCTCTTTTTCGGTAAAAAATTATCTTTTTGGTTAAAAAATTATATTTTTGGTTGGAAACTGAACTTTTTAGTTGAATATTGGGCTCCTTTGTCGAAATTTTGTTGTTGAGAATTCATCATTTTAGTTGAAAGTACATCTCTTCGTTTCAAAATTTAACAAAATTGTTGAAAATTCGTTTTTTATTGAAAATTAACTTTTTGAACTGAATATTTGAAAATTATATTTTTGCTTCAAAAAATTTGTTTTTCAGTTGAAAATTCAACTATTTGGTTTGAATTTCATCTTTATTTATTAAGCATTTATTTATTTGCTTGAAGAATTAACTATTTTGTTAGAAATAATTTTTTTTCAATGAATTTAACTGGTTGAAAATTCGTTTTTCTTGTTAAAAATACGTTTTCTGAACCTAATATTTGAAGATTCTATTTTTGGTTAAAAAAATGTTTTCTAGTTGAAAATTCAAAATATATGGTTTAAAATATGTCTCTTTTGGTTAATAATTCAATAATTCTATTGAAAATAAAATTATTTTTTGACTTGTAATCTTATTGACTCAAAAGTTTTTATATTGAATTCAATATCGAGTCTGGAACAGTCGATCGGGGCCAATGGTTCCACCAAATTTTGATTTCCATAACAAAACGTTTTTTTAATCCAGCGTTATATTTTGTTAAACCAACAGAATTTTTTTTTTAGTCAGAAAAAGTTTTCTTGAGCCAAAGAATAATTTTTTTGGCATCGGAAACCTAAAAATTTTGTAGGCGATTCTAAAACCAATCAATTTATATTATTAAATTTTCCAATTAGGAAAAGAAAAAAAAATATTTAAATACGTTTCTAAAAATTGTTAAAATTCGATACATTCTTTTTACAAAAATTTAAATGAAATGAAAGATTTTTTCCAAGAAAATCTAGGTAAAATTATATAAACCCAATTTAAAGAAATCTTAAATTATTATTAAGCAACCCTGCAGATTGGATAGAATCATGAGTTTAATGTCTCTATTTAAAAAAAAAAATTTTAATTAAGATTGAAAAGAAATCCATTTTTTCATTTTTGTTTGCAAAATAAGCAAGAAAAAGATTCATAATTATTAAATAAACTTCCAAAAGAAAAAAGTGAGAGATTGGTTTTTGGTTGACTTTTTCCCTTTTTCTCCCTCTTTTTTCATTATGTTATTCTTGTCTCTAATGATCCTAAAAGTGAGGTTGTTTTGGAAGTTTATTTTTTAATTATGAATCTTTTTCTTGCTTATTTTGCAAAAATTATTCATGATAAAATGGATTTCTTCAGTAAAAATAATTTTGCAACGTTTTTTAAAAATCGGCTCTCACAGGAAGAAAAAAAAATTAAAAAAGTTCCTTTTCAAACAGTAACGAAAAGATATTCTAGTATAACAATAATGTGAAACCTATAAACTATTTTTTAATTTTCAATTAAAATTTCATCGAGGTTCGCTGAAAGCAAGAATTTTTTTTCGCAACTTCCCGATGCAATTTAAATGTAATTGTTCAAAGTGATACTTCATTACGACACAATGGGAGTCTTCTCATTATTCTTACAGTAATGGATTTACCTTCACTTTCTAGTACCCATCACTTATGTTAGAATAAATAGAAATTGCAAATACTCGGCTTTGTTGCTAACAGTAAAAAACATCAGTTTAAGAATTTAAATTAGAATTTAAATTTAAATTAAAGAATTTTAAATTAGATTAAAATCAAATTCAAAATCCTATTTAAGTTCCAATACTCAAGTTAATGTATAGAACTGAAAATAAAAACAAGAATCCAACGACCAAATTTCGACAATCACCATAAAATGCTCCTACTGTAAATTGAAAAAAAAAGAAAAAATTTTCCTAAAAAAAAATTCCTTTTTTCTTGGACAAAAAATAAAAGAGAGGAAAGAAAAATGAGAAGGTAACGAACCAAATCCCCTTCCTTCTCTTTTTTCATTTTTCTTTCCTCTTTTTTATTTTTTGTCCAAGAAAAAAGAAATTTTTTTTTAAGAAATTTTTTTTTTTTTTTAATTTACAATAGGAGCATTTTATGGTGATTCTCGAAATTTGGTCGTTGGATTCTTGTTTTTATTTTCAGGAATTCTATACATTAAAAAACATCAGGTAACTTCGAGGCAACGAACCGAAAGAGATAATTGAGAAAATTATGCATGGAAGGTCAAACCGATACTTCCCTTATTTTATTAACTTGACTCCAGCTCTAATTTTCTAATTTACTACCGCTTAAAAATTTACACGACCGATAATAAGTGTTTTCATTCCTGCAAATCAGTCTTGCACACACCCATAAAATTGCTTCTACACTTAGGAAATACATTTTTTTAAATAAAATAATATAAATAACAGTCGAAATATATTTCATTTGCAACAAAATATGTTGAATTTTTAATCCAAAATAATTTATACCAAAAGAGAAGAATTTTCAACTCAAAACGACGAATTTTCAATAAAAAAAATTAATTTTTACCAAACAGTTGCATTAACAACCAAATAGTTGAATTTTCAACAAAAATTTTGATAATTTATAGCTATAGATAAATTTTCAACAAAGAAAAAAAATACATCAATTTTATTCAAAAAGTTGAATTTTCAACTCAAAACGACGAATTTTCAATAAAAAAAATTAATTTTTACCAAACAGTTGCATTAACAACCAAATAGTTGAATTTTCAACAAAATTTTTAATAATTTATAGCTATAGATGAATTTTCAAGAAAGAAAAAAAATAGATCAATTTTATTCGAAAAGTGTAATTTTCAACTTATAAAGGCTAAATTTAAAACCAAAAATGAAATCGTTAAATTTCAGATGAAAAAAATAATCTTTGACAAAGAAATTAAATTTGAACAAAAAAGTTTATTTTTCAGCAGAGAGGTCAATCTAAAAAAAAAAGTTTTTAACAAAGTAGTTCAACTTTCAACCAAATAGTTGAATTTTCAAACAGAAAAATTAATTTCAACCAAAAAGATTAATTTTCAACCAAGAAGATTAGCTTTCCACCAAAAAGACAAATTAAAAAAAAAATACATGAGTTTTCAACAAAAATGTTAAATTTTGAAGTCAAAAATACAAATTTTCCACAAAAAAGTAAGAATTTCAACTAATAATATTAATTTTCAACCAATTTGTTGAATTTTCAACAAAATTTTTCATAATTTATAGCAAAGAAAGATGCATTTCATTCAAGAAAAATGACTTATCTATCATAAAAGATGAATCTTCTACTAAAAGAAGAATTTTTAACCAGTTGAATTAAACGAAAAAAGGAATTTATAACAAAATCCTGAACCAAATAGATGAATTTTCAAAAAAATACATCAATTTTCTGCCAAAAAGTTGAATTTTCAGCTAATAGGGGATAAATTTCAAAAAAAAAATTGAATCGTTATATTATTAGATAAAAAAGTTAATTTTTAACAATTTTTTAATTAAAAAAAAAAAGTAATCTTCAACAAAAAAGTTCAATTTTAAGCAAAGAGGTCAATCTAAAAAGAAAATAATTTTGAACAAAATAGTTCAACTTTTAACCAAAGAGTAGAATTTTCAAACAGAAAAATTAATTTTCAACCAAATAGTTAAATTTTCAACTGAAAATATTAATTTTCAACGAAGAAGATTAACCTTCCACCAAAAATACGAAATTTTAACCAGTTGAATTAAACGAAAAAAAATAAATTTTTAACAAAATCCTGAACCAAATAGATGAATTTTCAAAAAAATACATGCCTAAAAGATAAATTTTCAACTTATAAAGGATAAGTTTCGAACAAAAAATGGAATCATTATATTATTAGATAAAAAAGTTAATTTTTAAGAAAAAAAAGTAATTTTCAACAAAAAAGTTCAATTTTAAGCAAAGAGGTCGATCTAAAAAAAAATAATTTTGAACAAAGTAGTTCAACTTTTAACCAAAGAGTAGGATTTTCAAACAGAAAAATTAATTTTCAACCAAATAGTTAAATTTTCAACTGAAAATATTAATTTTCAACCAAGAAGATTAACCTTCCACCAAAAAGACGAATTTTCAACAAAAATGTTAAATTTTGAAGTCAAAGATACGAATTATCCACAAAAAAGTAACATTTTCAACTAAAAATATTAATTTTGAACCAAAAAGTTAATTTTCATAAAAATAGTTAAATTTTCAACCAAAATAATGCATCTTAATAAAAATGACTTTTTAATCAGAATTTTTTTTTTTTTTTAATGAAATAGCTGAATTTTCAACCAAATAGTTGAACTTCGAAGCCAAAAAGACGAATTTTTAACAAAATAGTTAATTTTTCAACGAAATAGTTAAATTTGAAGCCAAAAAGTCGAATTTTTCCGAAGACGAATTTTCAAACAAACCAGATAAAAATTCGATCAAAAACATTTGAATTTTTATTTTAATCAATTTCATCAACATTTGAAGTCTTTCAACAAAATAGTTGAATTAAAAAAAAAGATACTTTTTGAACAGAAAACAAAATCGTCAAATTTTCAGTAAAAAGAATTAATTTTCAGCAAAAAAAAAGAAGAATTTTACAACCAGCTGAATTCAACAAAAAACGAAGAATTTTTGACCATATAGTTGAATTCTCAACAAAAAAGATGAATTTTCTACCAAATAGTTGATTTTTCCACTTATAAAGAATAAATTTCCAACGAAAAGTGGAATAGGTGAATTTTCAGATGAAAAAATTAATTTTCGAAAAAAGAAAACGAATTTTCCACAAAAAAAGTTAATTTTTAACACAGTAGTTCAACTTTACAACTTTCAACTTTACTTTAATTGAATTTTCACCCATAAAATATGAATTTTCACTTGAATAGTTACATTTTTAACCAAAAAGTTTAATTTTTCACGAAAAAGATTCATTTTATTTTATACCGAAAAGTCTAATTTTTCACAAAATACATGAATTTTCAGCTGAATAGTTGAATTTCGAACTAAAACAGATTATTTTTCAACTACAATTAAAATAGTTAAATTTTCAGATAAAAACATTAATTTTCAAGCAAAATGAACAAATTTTCAAGAAAATAGTAAAATCGTTCACCAAGACCGATTAATTTCAATCAAAAAATTTTAACCAAAAGTGATAAATTTTCAATGAAGAAAGACGAATTTTCAACTTTACTGAAGAAGATCAATTTTCTACCGAAACTAGAATAGTTAAATTTTCAGTTAAAAAGTGAATTTTCGTCCAAAAAAAAAACGAATTTTTATCAAAATAATTAAATGTTCAACTAAAGGGATGAATCTGCAATCAAAAACATTTTTTAACAAAGTTGTTCAACTTTCAACCAAATATTTCAATTTTCAACCAAAAAAGTTAAATTTTCAAAAAAAATCTAATAATTAATGTTTTAAACGTTATATTTTAATTTTAGATCTACAAAAATTGACTTCAACCCAAAAAAGAACGCATTTTCAACAAAATACATCAAGTTTAAAAAAATTGTTAAATTTTAAATAGTTAAAATAGTTAAATTTTCATAATCTTTTTTCATAAAATTTTATTCTCAACGAGATAGTTTAATTTTCTACTAAATTATTGAATTTTTCAACCAAAAAGGCGAATTTTGTAGAAAACAGTTGAATCTTCAACTAAAATGATGAATCTTTAAACAAGAAAAAAAATTAATTTTTTTGAAAGTAGTTTAACTTTAAACCAAGTACTTGATTTTTTACCCGGAAAAGATAAATTCTCAATGATATATGTAATAGTTGATATTTCCAAAAAAAAATTCAATTTGAAATTAAAAATAGTTAAATTCAACCAAAGACGACGAATTTTTAACAAAATAGTTTGAACTATAAAAATGCAAAATTAAATAAATTGGCTAATTTTCTACTGTAAATATGTCCAAAATGGATTATCGTCGAAAATAGAAATCATCAAAAAGACTCAGAATTCCGGAATCACTCAGAAAAATATTTGTTCTAAATTAAACAGTTTCCTTAACAGAATTTTTTGATTTAGGAAAAAATATCGTCAAAGTGAAGAAAGTCATTTTAAATTGAAGAAACGTTTTTATCGGAAGAAAAAAACCATTTCATTGAACCAAAAACATTTTTTTGAAACAAAAGAAGCTTCTCTAATCTCTATATCAAAGAATCCCAAATTGACTTAATTATTTATTTTTTTGCATCTAATTACTGTTTAGATAAAATCTTAAATTTTAATAAAAGTATGCAGATCACTAAAAGCCTATTAAAATAAAAATAAAAATTTATATTAAGATCTGAAGTTAAAGAAAATGTTGAATTATTTTGGGGATAATAGTAATTTCAAAAATGCTTAAAATGGTTTTATTTTCATGGATATTTTTTTAAAGAATGGTAGAAAAATGTCAAAATACTAATCTAATTATACCTTTAATGCAGTCTTTGTAAATTTATTACAAAATTCTTTATTGTAATTTTTTATTTTTAAAAGTATACTACTTTGGACAAATTGATTTTCTATGGGGTTCATTTGTAAAAAAATATTACGTAGCAGTATCAATTTTGCCTATCTTTCAGAGTAAATAATTTTTTCCTATGTATACAAAGTAATGTATTATTATCAGCAAATAAAAGATATGTAGTTGACACAATGTTTTCTTATTTGTATTTTTGATTAGTTAATGAAATTATTTTAATCCATATAAGATATGGCACTCTAGCTTCTGGAATGAATGATTCATTCAGTCATATCGTACCATTGATGCAGATTACATGATTTTTTTCCCGATATAACGAAACCTCGCATGCAAAATCAATTTTATTTTTATGAATATCTCTTCTGAAAAATCAATTCATGAATCCTTTTTGGTTTCAGTCTTTGTTTATTGCGAAGAAATATATTTTAATTAATCAGTTAATTATTTTAAAGTACTGACGAATTTTTAACCACATAGTTCATTTTTCAAGTAAAAAGACTAATTTTTTTTAAAGACAGTTGAATTTTCAATACAAAAGTTCATTTCAAACCAAGACGGATTAATTTTCAATCAAGAAAGATGACTTTGTTACCATAAAAGATGAATTCTTAAACGAAAAACAAATTTCAAATCACTTGAATTAAATAAAAAAAAAACGAATTGTTAACCGGAATAGTTAAATTGTCAGATAAAAAAACTAATTTTTAACACAAAAAAAAAACGAATTTTCCAAAAAAGGTCAATTTTCAGCAATGAGGTGAATCTTAAAAAAAAATAATTTCTGACCAGTTATGTCAACCTTCAAACAAGTAGTTGAGCTGTCCAACACTCTCAAAATATATTAATTTTAAACAAAAATATTGAATTTTAAATTAGAAAATACGAATTATTATCTACAAATCAGTAGAATTTTCAACCAGAAAATATGATTTTCAAACAAAAAAGTTCATTTTCAACCAAATACTGAAGTTTTTATATAAATAGGTTAATTTTTAACCAAGTAGTTGAATTTTTAACCTGAAATGTTAATTTTCGTAGAATTGTTGAATTTTCAAGCCAAAATAAGAATTTTCTACAAAACAGTTGATTTTTCGACCCAAAAGTATGAATTTTGATAAAATGACGAATTTTTTTTATAAAAAAAAGGTATTTTTCAAAAAGTAGTTTAAGTTTGAACAAAGTATAGTTGATTCTTGAAGAAAAATCTAAACGAAACATGTAATAGGTGATCTTTAAAAAAGATTTTAATTTAAAGAAAAAAACAGTTGAATTTAGTCAAAAAAGACAATTTTCAAGAATATTTTTCAACTGAAAACGTTCAATATTGTTCAAAATTCTACATTTGAAAATTAAAAACTTTCAATCATGGACAATTAGAAGGTTAAAGTCTTTTAAAAATAAGAAATAAAACATTTGAATCTCTTAAAATTTAATAAATATTGAACACTGAATTGAAAGCGTAAAAATTGTACAATTACAACTTAAAACTTGTTAACAATTTTGAAATATAAACAAATAAAACAATTCAAAAAATTGATATTCAGAAGCGATTTCTCAACCAATTTGAACGTTCTTTTTTTTTAAATTAAAGCTAATAAAATTCCGCATAAATCTGTCATTAACGATTTTGAAAAAAGTTTTTTTTTTTTTTTCGTGTTTCGTTGAGAATACATTTTTTTATGTTCGAAGATTTATGATTTGAGTTGAAAATTCAACTAGTTGGTCCTAAATTAAGTTTTTTACGGGGAAAATTTTGCGGGTTGAAAATGCAGCTATTTTTTTAGAAAATTCGTCTTTTTAGTTTTAAATTTCGACAATTTGGTAGAAAATTAATTAATTTGGTTGAAAATGAACCTTTTTGTTAAAAATTTAAATTTTTTGTTGAAAATCAAACTACTTTAGTAGAAAATTAAACTATTTGGTGAAGAATGAAACTATTTATTCATAAAATTAGATCTTCTGTTGGAAAATATCAACTATTTACTAGAAAATTCATGTATTTTTATCTGAAACGGTTCCATTTTTGGTTGAAAATTTATCTTTTTAAGTTGAAAATTCAACTATTCGATTGCAAATTCATCTTTATTGATTGAAAATTGAATCTTTTGTTAAAAATTCTTCTTTTCTGGTTTAAAAGTCAACTTTTTTCTAAACGATTCGACTTTTTAACTGGAAAACTAAAAAAAATCTTGTTTGTTGAAAATTGATCTATTTGGTTGAGGATTTAACTATTTTGTTAAAAATTCATGTTTTCTTTGAATTCAACTAACTGATAATTTTTTTTTGTTATTGTTATTGATAATGAGTTTATTTAAACTGCAAATTGAACTGTTCCATTTTTTGTTGAAATGTTATCTTTTGCAGTCAAAAATTCAACTATTTGGTACAAAATTAATGTATTTTGTTGAAAATTCGTCTTTTACAACAAATTAATCTTCTTGGTTGAAGATTCATCTTCATCAACCAAATAGGTTGAGGATTTAACTATTTTGTTAAAAATTCATGTTTTCTTTGAACTGAACTGACTGATAATTTGTTTTTGTTGTTGTTGATAACGAGTTTTTTTAAACTGCAAATTGAACTGTTCCATTTTTTGTTGAAATTTTATCTTTTTCAGTCAAAAATTCAACTATTTGGTACAAAATGAAAAAGGTTTTTTGTTGAAAATTCGTCTTTTGCAAAAAATTAATCTTCTTGGTTGAAAATTCATCTTTGTAGGTTAAAAATTTATTTGTTTAATAAAAAATGAAACTATCTGTCTTCTTCTAAAAATGAAACTAGCTTCTAAAAAATTCGTGTTTTTGGCTTGGAAATTTAACTATTGAGTGGAAATTTCAATTATATGGTTGGACATTGGTCTTTTTTGCTTGAAAGTTCAACTATTTGGTTGCTAGTGCAACTGCTTGGTTAAAAATTTTTTTTTATTGAAAAATCCTTTTTTTTTAAAGTTCATTTCATTTGGTAAAAAATCTTTTTTGGTGGAAATTTCGACTATTTTGTTGAAAATTAAATATATTTCGACTTGAAATCTTTGGAATTTTAAGGTTTTCGGATTGAGATATGTATGGTATTAATTTTAATTGTTTTATTTAATAAATTTCGAATATGTAAGTGAAATTATTGAATTTCGATGCATAAATAAAAATTATCAATTTGAAAAAATTTGAGTTAGTTTTAAGAGATGTTCACAAGATTTTAAAAGATCCAAACTTACTTCAAAACTCGAAAAGATTTCAAAAAAATAAATTTAGATTTTTGAAGATTCCGAAATAAAATTTTGAAGCTTTTCAAGGATCTTCAAAGGTTTTGAGAAAATGAAAAAAATTCTTAAGTTTGCTGGAAAAATTGTAAATAATTTTTTAGATTGAAAAATTAATTTTGAGTGAATATTTACAAATTTTTTTTATTTGTTTGATGAATAAATGACAATTGAACAATTATTAATTTGAAAAATAATCGAGTAAGTTTAAAATATATTCAGAAGTTTTGAAAAGATTTCCAAATAATTAAAAACGTGAAAAAATTTCAAACCATTCAAAAAACAATGTAGATTTTTGAAGATTTCAAACAAAAAATTTATAAGATTGTTAAGCATTTTGGACGGTTTCAAATGAATAAAAAATTTGTATGAAAATTTCTAGAGAAACTAAAAATAATTTGTTTTTTGAAATTTTGTTTTTAAATATTTTTTGAGATTTCCAAAATTTTCAAAAAAGAATCTGTATGATTTTAAGGTAGTTTTTTTACTTCTGCAGGATTTTAAAAAAATGGTGAGAAAAATTCGAGTTTCAAGATAATAAAATTGTTATTAGATTCCCGGAAAATTTTTCTATGAGGTTTTTAGAATAAATTCTTAAGAGAATATTTAAAAAGAATTCAAAACAAATTTTAATGTATAAATTAATGTTTCTAGCTTAAAATTGCTTAAATTGATATAATCTTGAAAATTTGTAAATTTTTTGATTTATTCTTCAATTCATAGCATTGAAAATGATAGCACGGATTCATATAATTTTTTAATCTTTTAACTGTACAATGTATAAAAGTCAAAATTCAAAATTTTGCATTTCAACAACTTTTAATTTAAAAATGTTCTATTGAAAAGTGTTAAAAGCTTCCATTTTATACGCGAAAATTATTGAGCGTTTGAATTAACATTTTTTGAAGATACGAAAAAAAATGAATCAACAAAAATTGTGCACTCAGAAAAGATCTACAAATTTGTTAATACTCACTTTTTTATAGGACACGTATTTTTTTTATTCGTAAAATAATTAAAAATAAAAAAATGCAATTTTTGGACAAACGACACAAGCTACGAAAAAAAAATAATCAGACAAAAGTTTTTCACCCAAAAAAGAGCTACAAATTTTGTTCTGGTAATTGTTTGATAGGATGCGTATTTTTTGTTTTATTCGTAAAAAACAACATTTAAAATAAAAAAATGAAATTTTTGGACAACCGACACAAGCTATGAAAAAAATAAATAGACAAAAGTTGCTCTTCCAAAAAAAGTAAAAACTCATCTGAATATGTCATCAATAATTATTGATGATATCAAAAAATTATAATTTTTTGATATGACGCGTAGTTTTTGATTTAATCGTAAAAAATAACATGAAAAAAAAAAATTAAATTTTTTGAAAAACGACATAAGGCAAGAAAGAAAATTAATAGACAAAAGTTCTTCACCCAAAATGGATCTACAAAGTTATTAATAATTTTTGGATAGGACGAGTAGATTTTCTTTTAATCGTAAAAAATAAGATTAAAGAAAAATTTGGAAAACGACACAAGAGCCGAAAAAAATAAAAAGACAAAATTTGTTCAACCAAAAAATATCTACAAATTGGTTATAAACTCTTGTTATAAAGATATGTTAAAAAATTAAAAAATCAACTTTTTGGAAAAAGGACACAAGCTACAATAACATTTTATAAGATGAGTATTTTTAGTTTAAATCGTAAAAAATAACATTGAAAATAAAGAAATTAAATTTATGGAAAAACGACACAAGTTGCAATAAAAGGTTTGATAACAATTTTCAAATATTAAAGTTATCATGAAAAATAAAATTTGTACTTTATTTTGTAATGTCTAAATAAGCAGCCCCAGACCAAGGTACAGAAATAAATATAATATACATTTGATATAATAGAGTTGAACATAATGTAGAAAAGTTCGCATTTGCGACAAAATCGAGTGCGAAGTACGAGACACGTGATGAGAGTGTGTTCGTTAAAGCCGAAGGAGCTTTAACAAAAGAGAATTTACAATCACTAAATTACAGTTGTCGATGCGTTGACCTTTAATTTTAAAAGGCCTGCGCGATGAGGTTGTGCCCGCGCAGCGGGCAAATTTTTTTTATTCAGTTTCAAAAGTTCAGAATTAACAAGTATGTATTTCACTTCAAGTGTTTTAATTTGCGGTTAAGTTTTTATAACTTCAAGTGAAAAAAATGTTGTCTTCAAGAGTTGAAATCTCTTAATTTCAATGATTGTAATCAATTCTTTGACAATTTGCAATTTTTATTTGCAGTCAAAAAGTTGTTCTTTTTCGACCTAGGATGACAAATATTGAGAACATTGCAATGACATGTATGGTGTCCAATCGATTTCTATATATTTGAAGAAAAAAAACTTTGAAAGTAAGGTTTTTTGTTGTTTAATAACGATTATTCATTATTGTCTTTTAATATTCTACCATTATTTATAGTTTGAACATAGAAGCTTTTTTGTAATAGAGATCGTGTACATATCTTAATTAAAAATTATCTCATGGCAATATTCTAAATATTTGGCATCCTAGGTCGAAAAATAAATGTAATTTTTTTTAAATTCTTGTAGAAAATTAAAACTACAATAAAATACAACAATGAACAAAAAAAGTACAAAATTCGTCTCAATGATAGAAAAAAGTTGTACTTTCCTGTAATTTTGGTTGTAATTTATTCTATTTATTTGTAGATTCCTGTAAAAATAGTTTTAGTTTTCTGTACTTTTTTTTTAAATTTTCCTACCAGGGAGGACATGTGATTAAGTCAGGGCTAAAGAAAGCGATCCTGCAGTAAAAGACTTTGTTAAAGAATGTGACCCAGATGATGAGATGGTGCGTGGTCAAGGCAGGTCCGTGGACGGGAATAGGAATAAGTTTCTAGTTAAAGAGTCGATTGACCCAAAAATGACTCCGTAATCACCAAACGACACCTGCATTCGGAATAAACATGCGCAACTTACTCAATCTTCAGCTAACAAAACAAAAAACCACCCATTCCACTTGTTTGTAAAAGAATTTCTCCTTATTAAGTCTGCTCTGTTTTAGTCGATATTTGGGCTCGAAGTATGTTTTTTGAAACATTTCTTTTTTGTAGGTAAGAATTTCCGTTTTTTCCATATAAAGAAATTTGTAAGACTAGCAGGAAGTTTCATTTTCCTTTTGTCTAATACGCTACAGAAAAGGAGTTCAGAAAATCGCACGTGCAGTGGAGACGCTGATTCATTTAAATTTATGAACCCAAGTGTCTTTTTTTATAAAAACGGTTCTTTTATTCCTTTGTTTTATAAGGAATTATGAACACTCGTGAGAAATGTTCTATCGTTTTCCGACTTTTGAGAAGTAATGTCCCCATCCGGAACACAAAACTGTTGGTGAAATTTGTTGCATCTCATTTTGAGCAATGAAAATTTGCACTGTGCCTTCTTTTATTTTGGTGTCTCAAAAATTTTGCAAATCAAAACTGAGGAGTAAACGAACAAAAAGTGATAAATCGATTTGAGATTATTACTCAGTAATTAAACAAATGCTGTATCTTAAACACACCAGAGATTGAAGAAAAATTCAAACAGGATCATATATAGAAAACCAGCTAGCTGGTTATCCAATATTAATTATTGAATCTATTAGCAATAAAATGCTTTGTCAAATTTATAAGGAGTTATGAACACTCGTAAGAAATTTTCTATCGTTTCCTGACTTTTGAGAAGTAATGTCCTCATCCGGAAGAGAAGACTATTGATATGAAATTTGTTGCATCTCATTCGGAACAATGAAAATTTTCATTGTGCCTTCTTTTATTTTGGTGTCTCAAAAATGTTGAAAATCAAAACTAAGGAGTAAACAAACAAAAAGTGATAAGTCGATTTGAGATTATTACTCAGTAATTAAAAAATGCTGTATCTTAAACACATCATAGATCGAAAAAAATTCAAACAGGACCATATAGAGGAAACCATCTAGCTCGTTATCCAATATTAATTATTGAATCTATTAGCTTGGATTTATGCAGTTTTGATAACATATTGAACACCAGTTCCAGACCAGAGTACCAGACATAGGAATTTTAATTCATTTTTCAAATCGTAATTTTAATGGGATAGAATTTTGTTTTGTGAACCAAGGAATAATCATATTCCTCGAGTCCTGAAGATGCTAAAAACCATGCATGACTAATTTAAAAAAAAATGAGTTTGTCATGTTTTTTTTGCTCACTCCTCACCTATGATGCCCTCCCGATTTGAACCGAATTTACACAATACTGTATGAAAGGATTTCTTTCACAATAGTAATACCGAATTTGCAAATTTACTTTGCAGAATATGATAAAGAGGATTTTTGTGTCCACGTTTAGGCTCTAAAGTTTAGAGTCTAAACAAGTCTCATTAAAACTTTTTACTCTTCACTTGCTGGAACAAATTATTTGAGAAATTTTTCACTTCCCCCCTCCCCTAAAAAAAGAAAAAAAGTGGAAAGAAACGGTTCATTCGTTCATCTTTCTGAAACCAATAGCTGATCGTTGAGTCCAACATACTGGGCATATAACCTACTTAAACTATACGCTCTCTCTCTTTGTGACGTCACCAATTGCCATCACCCATTACCAGTGAAGTTGACATTTATCAACAATTTAAAAGGACATTTTAAAAACAATGCAGCAACGAAAGTTTAATTTTTTTTTGTTCCTGAGTTACTACAAATTCCCAAAACAAAGCATTTTTTCAGAAACTTTGTTTCGCATTTTGAATTTGAAATGGAAGGAATAAAAAGGCTTTCATCCCACGCTGTGGACTATATTAGTAACTAACAGTAAATGCACGCGTTCACATATCTGCATTTTTATTTCCTCACATTAAAAATATAAATAATTGAAAAATCCATTATTAAATCATTTTCTAAATATACATATGATTTTATCATTTTTTTAAAACAATAATTGATAATGGATAATTTCGAATTGAAAGCGTTTGAAATTTAAAAAAATATATGGAGCGATTTTGAATTAAGAATGTTCCAATTGAAACTGTTTTAGATGCGGTAAACTTTATACACTTGTGATACTTATCTGATCGAAACATTAAATTTAAATTTGTTTCGATTCATTATAGAAGAATATTATCTATAAAAAAATTAGTAGTTGCATTTTTAACCAAACAGTTGAATTTTCAAGCAAAAAAGACACATTTTTTTGAATTAAATTTTCAGCCAAAAGAGATGAATTTTCAACCAACAATCATGACTTTTCTACAGAATTTTCAACAACAAAAAATTCCAACCAACAATAGAATCGTTAATTTTCCAGTGTAAAAAATTGATTTTCAACAAAAAAAAAGAATTTCCAACCAGTTTAATTCAAATAAAAAATAAATTTTTTTAACAAAATAGTTGAATCCTCAACTGAAATGATGAATTTTCAACAAAATGTATGAAATAGTTAATTTTTCAACTTATAAGGGAACAATTTTTAAATAAGAATAGAATAGCTACAATTTCAGAAAAAAGTTAATTTTTAACAACAACAAAAATTTCAATAGAAGATTTAATTTGTCAAATGAATAGTTTAATTTTGGACCCAGTGGTTTAACATTCTACTAAATTAGTTCAATTTTCAACAAAAAAATATAAATCTTCAACAAAAAAGTTAATTATCAATCGAGTAGTTTAATTTTCTACCAAATTGTTGTATTTTCAAGCTAAAAAGACAAATTTTCAACAAGAAAGATAAATTTTCAACACGAAAATATGCATTTACAAAAAAAAAGTTAATTTAAGACAAAATAGTTGAATTTTCAACTAGAATGATGAATCTTAGACCAAAAAAATAAAGTTTTTATAAACATGTAATAGTTCATATTTCAACAAAAAATATTTTAGTTGTAAATCAAAACCAATTAAAGTCAACCAAAAAAAAAAATTTTCAACAAAATAGTTGAATCCTCAACCACAACAGATTATTTTTCAACTAAGCAGTAGCATTTTTAACAAAAAGGATGAATTTTCAAAGAAGAAAATTAATTTTCTACCAAAAAGAGGAGTTTTCAACCAAAAGAGAATAATTTTCAATTTTAAATATCAATTTTCAACCAAAAGTGGAATAGTTACATTTTTATTCACGAAAATTAATTCTACAAAAAAATAAATTAATTTTTAGCAATGTAGTTGAATTTTAACAAAAGAGATGAATTTTCAAGAAAAGCGTTCAAAATTCAACCAAATATTTCAATTTTAAGTTACAAAGATGAGTTTTTATCAAAAAGTTTTTACCAAAAGATGAATTTTCAACAACAAAAAAAATATATGAATTTTTAACCAAATAGTTAAATTTTCTACTAAAAATATAAAATTTCAACCAAAAATGTAACACTTAAATTTGCATTTGAAAAAACTAATTTTAACAACAGAAAACCCAAATGTTTTAGAAAACAGTTGTCTTTTAAACCAGAAAAGAAGAATTTTCAACAAGAAAGTTGATTTTCAATCAAGGAAGATGAATTTTTAACCATAAAAATAAATCTTAAATTTTCAGTTAAATGGAACTACTTTTCTTTCAAAAAAAACGAATTTTCAATAAAATAGTTGTATTTTCACCTACAACAGATACATTTAAAACTTAAAACAGGATTGTTAAATTTTCATCCAAACAGATGATTTTTCAACCAAAAAGATTAAATTTCTATAAAAAAGAAATAAATTTTCAACAGAAATGATGAATCCTCAACAACAACAAAATTATTTTTAACCAAATAGTTGAATTTTTAAAACAAAAAATGAATGTTCAACTAAAAAAGAAATAAAATTTCAACAAAAAATAGAATTTTCATCAAAATAATTAAATTTTTAACTGCTGAAGAAATTAATTTTTAACCAAAAATAGAATACTCAAATTTTTAGTAAAAAAATGTCGTTTTAGCTAAATAAAGCAAGTTTTCGACGAAATAGTTAAATTTTAAACAAAAAAAATCAATTTTTAAAGATTACATTTCTATCAAAAAATATAAATTTTCCACAAAATATGAAATAGTTCATTTTTTGTCCACAGAACTGAATGTTTTACTAAAATTATATGTCTTGAACGAAAAAATTAATTTTTAACCGAATAATTGAATTTTTAACACAAAAGATTAATTTTCTACTAAAAATACAAAAATTTTCCAAAAAAACAAAAAAAATATTCAACCAAAAATAGAATACATAGATTCTCAGAAAAATAAGCTTTCAGCCAAAAGAAACGAATTTTCAACAAAGTAAATAGTTACATTTTCAACTAAACAAATTAGCTTTTATCCAAAAACTAATGAATTTACTTTTTTACCAAAAAAATATGAATTTTCAAGAAAATCGTTTATATTTCCTGTAAACAGAAAAAAAATACCTTTTGAACTTAAAACTCAATAGTTAAATTATCAGCAAAAAAATAATAATTTTCAGTGAAAGAAATACATTTTTAACCAAAAAGATAAATTTTCTACCAAGAAGTTTAGTTTTCTACCAATAAAGATTTATTTCTAAGAAAATATACAAATCTGAAAAAAATATTTAATTTTCAAAGGGGAGAGAATAAGGGAACCGTAGATTATTACATACAGTAAATAATAAATAATTATGAAAAAATAATAAATAAGTACTTCCAGAGATATCTTGTCAATGCCAATTTAGTAAAGAAGAAAGTGGTAATCATTCAGTAATGATTATTTCTTCCTTATAACGAAAATTTTTCACAAAAAACCCAATAATTGGTTATAGGAAATACAAGACCAGAAAAGAAAAGTATTTTCTTACGATTCTAATTGCTTCGCTTTTGTTCGTTCGTTAAATATATAATTGGTGTACACATGCAATGTGTAACTACACAAAATTGCAAGATTAGAGGCTTAATAGGATAATTTTTTTACTTTAAAAAAAAATATATCTTTTCAGACGTAATTCTTATGGAAAATATGAAAGATAATCGAGGTTAAATAGGCGTGGATAATGTGCTTCTTCTATAAGCATCTGAGTGAATTTACATGTTTGCTGAGAAAAAAAAATTCCTCTCGTAATTTAGGTCTCCTTTCATTACGAAATTTACGAGTTCATGGTCAGATTCCGTTACTCAAATTTCACTCGGATCAAAAAATTAATTTTTTTTGTAAATCTTTAATTCTCGAAACTTTTAACCTACAATTGAAGGGTGGTAGTACAGAACTAGATGACAATAATTTTCCAGAAATGAGTTTTTCAAATTAAAAATTAAAAAAAAAAAATCAAATAGACTCCTCTCCGATATCCCCACTACTGACACGTTAAGAAAAGCTCTCTTTCTCTCTGCACTCTCTTACTATGCGATCTCCTCAAAAATCATGATGATTCCTGACGAAAAATTTCAAAGTTAATCCATCAAAAATTCACTTTTGCCGTGTGGCCCCACTGTCACACACCAGTTTTTTTTATTGTTTATTGATGAAAGCTTATTTTTTAGGCCTTTCAGCGTAAAATCATTAATCAGAGTGCGATACCGTTGCATTAAATTTTAATTTTCTCGGAACAAAACAATTGTTTGGTATCAAACATTCATTATTCTTATTTAGGGTTCGCATATGTCGGAAGAATTTTTTTCTTTTTGTAAAAAAATTGAAAATGTAATTTTTAGTTTCTACCGAAAGCCAATTTTTTAATCTTGTAAAATTTTAACCTTACAATTCTTGAACAATTTAATCGGAATTGGCTAAATTTTTGGTATTTAATCTTTTCACCTGCATTCAGAAACTTAATATTTCGGGAGTAAGTTTTAGTTTCTGTTGAAACTGAAGATTTTACATTTTTTATCGCAATCCGCAGCCGAGCCTGTTCCAATTTTATATTTATTTATTTATATATAATATAATATAATTGTTTATAATTGATATTTTAAATTGAAAATTGATATTTTTTGGTTGAAAATACATATATTTTGTTGAAAATTTGTTCTTTTTCGTAGAAAATTAATCTTTTTGGTTTTTTTGTTGAAATATTACATGTTTTGTTGAGAATACTTTAATTTTGGTTGAAAAATCAACTACTTGGTTTCAAATTGCACTACTTTGTAAAAAAATCCATTGTTTTTGGTTGAAGATTCATCATTTTAGTTGAAAATTCAACTATTTCGTAATAAATTAAACTATTTATTTTAAACTTTGAATATTTTGTTGCAAATTCCTTTTTTTAAATAAAAAATAAATTTTTCTGCTGAAAATGTAGTTATTCTATTTTTGGTTGAACATTTTTTCCTTTTTAGGTCTTCAACCATTTTGTTAAAAATTCGACTTTTTTATTTGAATGTAATCAGTTGATAATTCTTTCTAATGTTCCCTAAAAATTGATTTTTCAAATTGAAAATTTTATTATTCCGTTTTTGGTTGAACATGTATCTCTTTTAATTGAAAATTGATCATTTTTAGTTGAAAATTGAATTGTTTCGTTAAAAATTCATCTTTTCGGATTGAAAATTAACTTTTTTTATGAAAATTCATGTTTGTAGGTTCAAAATTCAGGTGAAGGATACAACTATTTTGTTAAAAATTCGTTTTTTTTTTTTTTTGTTAAATTCAATCAATTCGTTTTAATGCTCGTTAAATATTAGTTTTTTAAGCTAAAAATTTAAACTATTCCAGTTTTGGTGAAAAATTTATCTTTTTTTGTTAAACAACAAATCATTCTATTGAAAATTCCTTTTATTAGATTGAAAATTAACTTTCTTGTTAAAAACTCTTCTTTTCCGGTTAAAATTTTTTTTTTAAGATTCTACTTTACAAGCTTGAAAAATTAACTATATTGTTGAAAATTCGTCTATTGGGGTCAAAAATAATTCTGATTTCTTGAAAATTCAACTGTTTGGTAATGAATTAACTTTATTGTTAAAAATTCATATTTTCGGGCTGAAAATTCAACTGCTTTGTAAAATATTCGTATTTTTTGCTTGAGAACTTTACAGTTAGGTAAAAAATAACTTTGTTGTTAATAATTCATATTTTTGATTAAAAATTCAACTATTTTCGTAGAAAATTAAATTATTCGGTTGAAAATTAAAATATTCACTTGAAAAATTAAATATTTTGTTGCAAATTCGTTTTTTTTTATTAAAAATTAATTTTTATTTTGAAAATGTAGTTATTCTATTTTTGGTTGAACACTTTTTTCTTGTTATGTCGAATATTCAACCATTTTGTTGAAAAATTCGACTTTTCTAGTTGAATTCAATCAGTTGATAATTCGTTCTAATGTTCGCTGAAAATTAATTTTTTAAACTGAAAATTTTACTATTCCGTTTTTGGTTGTAAATGTATCTCTTTTAGTTGAAAATTGATCATTTTCAGTTAAAAATTCAATTATTTCGTTAGAAATTCATCTTTTCGGATTGAAAATAAACTTTTTAGATGAAAATTCATCTTTGTAGGTTAAAAATGCAGGTGAAGGATACAACTAGTTTGTTAAAAATTCGTCTTTTTTGATTGAATTCAATCGGTTGATAATTCGTTTTAATGCTCGTTGAAAATTAGTTTTTTAATCTGAAAATTTAACTATTCAATTTTTGGTGGAAAATTTACCTTTTTTTGTTGAACAACAAATCATTATGTTGAAAAATCATTTTATTAGATTAAAAATTAACTTTCTTGTCTTCTTCTCTCTTCTTTTCCGGGTTAAAATTGAATTTTTTTTTAAGATTCGACTTTTCAAGTTTGAAAACTTAACTATTTTGTTGAAAATTTGGCTATTGGGGTAAAAAATAATTCTGGTTTCTTGAAAATTCATTTATTTGGTTAAAGATTCAACTATTTTGTTTAAAATTTCTCTTTGTTCGTTGAATTCAAGTGGTTAATAACTCGTTTTTTTGTTGTTGAAAATTAGTTTTTTTTTTAATTGCAAATTTAACTATTCCACGTTTGGTTGAAAAATTATCTTTTTTAGTTGAAAATTCAACTATTTTGTTGAAAATTTCTGTATTTTGTTGAAAATGCATCTATCTGGTAAAAAATTCAACTATTTTGTTACAAGTTAAATTATTTCGTTCAAAATTCTACGATTTTATTTAAGTCATCTTTTTTTTAAGTCTCTTTTTCATTCTTTTGGTTTAAAATTAAATTTTCTGTATCTATTCCATTTTTGGTTCTAAATTGATGTTTTTTAATTGGAAATTCATGTATTTTGTTGAAAACTCATATCTTTTTTGGAAGAAAATTAATCTTTTTTGTTGAAAATTCCACTTTTTGGTCTGAAACTTCAACTGCCTTATAAGAAATTGGTGTTTTTGTTGTGGATGCTTCCTTGTGAGTGGAGAACACGGAAAATTAATTTGATGACTTTTCTTTTTTGTAGCAAAAATTTAGATTTTTAATTAAAAATTCCCCTCTTGGATTGGAAGCTTATCAATTTTGTTGAAAAATTAACTACTTGGTTGAGAATTCACGTATTTTGTTGAAAATTCATCTTTTCCTGGAGAAAATATTATTTTTTGCAAATTCAACTACTTGGTTAAAAATTGATGTATTTTGTGGAGAATTCGTTTTTTTTTTTTTTTTTTTTTTTTTTTTTTTTTTGAAAAAATGAATCCTCGTCGTAGAAAATTTCACTTTCTTGGTTTGAAAATTTGACTCTCTTCTAAAAAATTGGTCTTTTTGTGTAACCGCTGCCTTGTTAGTGGAGAACAGGAAAAAGTAATGTTTTTCACGTATGTACCACTTTTTAAATATATTTTTCGGATTTTCGCATCTCTCTCACACTTTTGGTCAATGTCATCAAAAAGAAGAAATTTACGAAATTTCAAAAGAATCAAATAAATATTTGCAAATAGATTACACAGGCGAGCAAAAGTGACCTTCATAATGTGGAGAAATACCCATATGCAAATGGGTTATTTATGGCTCGAATTCGAAGTAACTGGGTATTCCCAGCTGGAACCTGGAACAGACGGTTGGCTTTCACTCAAGGTGATTTTCACGATCACCATTGAAGTGGAGTCCATTAATGTCACGTTCAACGTCCGAGGTTTATCGCACACCTTTGATGCATGTTGGTGATACAGTTCGAAAGTTCTCTATCCAGACACAGAAACTTGCAAGTTGGTATGCACGATGATAGAGTAATCAAGAGAAAAAGTAAATTGCAATTCATTCTTGATTGAAAGAAGGTCATCGACCTTTCAAGACTAATCAATAATCTTTTGTTAACACTCTGATATTGATTCAAATCTTGCCGAAAGACTTTCTCTCGAGCGCAGCGCGAGAAAACCTTCATTTGTAGCTTCCTGGTACCGACAGACATTCCCTCCTGTGGTTAGCATATAGCGGTAATTTAAATTTTTCGTTTATGATTCCACAAAACTGTATTAAAATTTTTTTTCAGGAAATATTTCAAGGAATATTTGCAATTCCCCGAGGTTCATTTTAGATTTGATTATTGAAAATTAATGACAAGGATTGCATGTTCAACTAATCACTGATCAACAAAAATCACTTATAAATATAACGTATAACTTTGGAAAAATTTCTACCACAATGTATATATACATTGTGGTATATTGTCATTAAATTATAAATTATTCATATATGAATAATTTATAATTTAATCTCAACTATCTTCAACTTTCTGTATGACCCTTTATCGGAATGTGTTATCGGTTCTGAATTTTGAGGCCGCACGGTTGAATATTTTTATCTAATTTTTTGCATACGTCATCTAAATAATCATATCTGGAAGCACACAGAGCCGGTTTTTCGAAAAAATGTTTAAATTTTGTTTAATAATAAAAAAACATGAGAGCAATAGCAGTGACGCTCAGTGTTAGATGTCCATACATTTCCGCATCATGCCTATGGGCTCTTGTCAAACGCCAGTTGGCAGACACCCCGGAACGAGTCGAATTAGCCGGAACGAATGAACTTTGCATTGTTATGAGATTACGGCCAGCTAAAAAAATTGGCATTCTGACATGGGTTATTAATAATTATGTAATACAATTATATATAATTATAATTAATTTATTTATATAATGACAAGAAAGTGACAAAAAGATGAATAAAAATCGGTTAATATTTGCAGTAATAATGGAAATCTTTAGGTAATAAATAACTTCTGTGCATTCACACTGCAGTTTTCTAATAAATTCACGTTGAAGACAATATTTTTTTTTCAACAAGAATAATTTTTAAACCATAAGTGAAGGGCTTTCAAGTATTTCTTAAATAACTTTGTCTTGTTTAAACAGTTATTATTTATTTAGACAATTGTTTTCCCCTATGAGTCGTAAGAATTATGAAAAGTTATTTTCTGGAATTAATGAAACAATAGACATATTTAGAGATATTATTTAGACATATTATTACAAAAGATTTTCATTATTACTGGAAATATAAACCGATTTTCATGATTTTTTTCACATTTTTGTAATTATATAAATAAATAAATTATGCGAATTAAATTTAAAAAATTTGAAAAAATTTAAAATTAATAAAAATTAAAAAATTGAATTAAATTAATCCATGATTTAATAATGTCAGTTTTTCTAACCGGTCGTTATCTTACAACAATGAGAGAGTCATTTGTTACGGATACAACAATGGGTAATTGGTTCTGAATGTTGA
>CAKNYM010053638.1:27802-126570 GCA_932195095.1 Andricus curvator | reverse complement strand
TGGTTAGTTAAACTGACATTATGAAATCATAGATTAATTTTATTTTTATCAGCAAAAATAATTTATTTATATAATTACAAAAAAGTGAAAGAAGATTTATAAAAATCGGTTAATATTGCAGTAATAATGGAAATCTTTAGGTAATAAATAACTTCTGTACATTTACACTGCAGTTTTCTATCAAATTCACGTTGAAGACGGTATTTTTTTCGAATTTTTTCAACAAGAATAATTTTTAATCCATAAGTGAAGGGCTTTCAAGTATTTCTTGAATAAATTTTTCTTGTTTAAACAATTATTATTCATTTAGACAATTGTTTTCCCCTATAAGTCGTAAGAATTATGAAAAGTTATTTTCTGGGATTAATGACACAATGGACATATTTAAATATATTATTCAGACATATTATTACAAAAGATTTTCATTATTACTGGAAATATGAAGCGATTTTCATGATTTTTTTTTCACATTTTTGTGATTATATAAATAAATAAATTATGCGAATTAAATTGGAAAAATTTGAAAAAATTTAAAATTAATAAAAATTAAAAAATTGAATTAAATTAATCCATGATTTAATAATGTCAGTTTTTCTAACCGGCCGTTATCTCATAACAATGAAAGGGTCATTCGTTACCGATATCACAATGGATAATTGGTTCTGAATTTTGAGGCTGCACGCTTGAATATTTTTGTCTAATTTTTTGCGTACGTCATCTGCATAATCATATCTAGCAGCACACAGAGCCGAGTTTTCGATAAAATGTTTAAATTTTGTTTAATAATCAAAAAACGTGAGAACAATGGCAGTGACGCTCAGTCTTAGCTGTACATACATTTCCGCAGCGTACCTATGGAAACTTGTCAAACGCCAGTCGGCAGACACCCCGGAGCGAGTCGAATTAGCCGGAACGAATGACCCTTGAATTGTTATGAGATTGCGGCTGGTTAGAAAACCTGACGTTATGAAATCATGGATTAATTTGATTTAAAAAAAAAAACCGGCCATTAGCTCATAACAATGAAAGGGTCATTCATTACAGATATCACAATCGGTAATCGGTTCTGAATTTTGAGGCTGCAGGGTTGAATATTTTTGTCTGATCTTTTGCGTACGTCATCTACATAATCATAATTCGAAGCCCGTAGAGCCGGTTTTTCGATAAAAATTTTATATTTTGTTTAATAATCAAAAACGTAAGAACAGTAGCAGTAAAGCACAGTGTTAATTGTCTATGCATTTTCGCCGCGTATAATCTATAATATATAATCAATAATATAAACATTTTATTGAAAAATCGGCTCTGCGTACTGCGAGATATGATTATGTAGATGACGTATGCAAGAAATTAGACAAAAATATTCAAACGTGCGGCCTCAAAATTCAGAACCGTTTAATTAATTGCTAAATATCCTCAAAAAAAAAAGTACTTTTATCATTCGTTAATTGTGTCATTAATTGCGGAAAATAATATTTTTTAACGATCTACGGGAAAGAATTGTTTAAATGAATGATAATGTTTTAAATAAGTCAAAGTTATTTCAAAAATATTTAGAAACCCCTTCACTTATAGATTCAAAATTATTCATGTTGAAAAAATTCCAAAAATACCGTCTTCAGCGTGAATTTGATAGAAAACTGCAGTATAAATGCACAGAAGTTATTTATTACCTAAAGATTTTCATTACTACTGCAAATATTAACCGATTTCCATAAATCTTTTTGTCAGTTTCATGTAATTATATAAATAAATCAAATATGCTAATCAAAACTAAATTAATCTCTGTCATAATGCCAATTTTTCTAGACGGCCGTAATCTCATAACAATGCAAAGGTCATTCGTTCCGGCTAATCCGACTTGCTCCGGGGTGTCTGCTGACTGGCGTTTGACAAGGGTGCATAGGCACGCCGAAAAAATGCAGACAGTTAACACTGAGCGTCACTGCTATTGTTCTTTATTTTTAATTTTATTAAACAAAATGTAAGCATTTTATCGAAAAACGGGCTCTGTGTGCTTCTAGATATGATTATGTAGATGACGTACCCAAAAAATTAGAAAACAATATTCAACTGATAAAACGCTTTTAAAGTTGATGAGTGCTATGAGCACACGTGTTATACTTTTTCTTTTAACATGAAATATACCCACTTTCGGGTGCTTTCGGGACATGAATAAAGTGCTAATAGATTCAGTATAGATCCTATTATCACCCCTCTCTCAAATCCAAAAATAATGATTTAGACCCTGACCCTGAAATCAGCATTCGTAATACGCTGGACCGCTCGGTTATCCGAACTGGTAGTCCTGTGGAATGCGAGTAATCCAGTGTAACCGGAGTGTTCCAGTTTTAATCTGTGGTAATTCAAGTCATTCGGTGTAATATACTTGTCATCCAGATAATCTATTTCCAACATCGAGTAATCCATTTCGTACTCGGAGTAATCCATTTCGTACTCGGAGTAATCCATTTCGTACTCGGAGTAATCCATTTCGTACTCGGAGTAATCCATTTCGTAGTCGGAGTAATCCATTTCGTACTCGGAGTAATCCAGAGTAATATAAACTTGTAACCGAGATAAATAGGAGTAATTAAAGTAATTCAAGTAATGATCCACTTGTAATCCACCATAGTTAACTTATAATTTAGGGTAATCCACTTGTAATCCGAAGTAATTTCAGTAATCCGAATAATTAATTTGTAATCCAAAGTGCAAGTAATTTAAAGTAATTTACGTAGGTAATCCAAATAGTTTTTAAATATTTTGTTGGAAATTCGGTTTTTTTTTGGTTGGTGGAAAATGTATCCTTTTTAGATGAAAATTCAACTACTTGGTTTAATTTTGAACTACTTTGTACAAAATTCTGTTTTTTGGCTGAAGATTCTTGATTTTAATTGAAAATGATTTGGTTGAAGATTAAACTATTTTCTTGAAAATTCTTTTTTCAATGTTTTTCTTTAACTGAAAATTTAACTATTTTATTATTGGTAAAAATTTGTCTTGCTTAGTTGAGAATTTACATTGTCGTTTAAATTTCGTTTTTTTTATACAAAATTAAGATTTTTACTTGAAAATTCATTTTTTTGGTTGAAACCTGAAATATTTTGTGGAAAATTGAACTATTTGGTTAAAAATTACGTATTTTGTTAAAAATTCGTCTTCTTTGATCGAATATTATTCTTCTTGCTTGAAAATTCAACTACTTGTTTAAAAATGTATCATTTTCGCGCAGAATTCTTTTTTTTCCAGAAAATTCATCTTTCTGGTTGAAGATTGTTTGGTTGAAGATTAAACTATTTTCTTGAAAATTCTTTTTTTTAATGAATTTCTTTAACTGAAAATTTAACTATTCTATTTATTGGTAAAAATTTGTTTTTCTTAGTTGACAATTTATGTTGTCGTTGAAATTTCGTTTTTCTGATAAAAAATTGAGATTTTTTATTGAAAATTCATCTTTTTGGTTGAAACCTGAAATATTTTGTTGAAAATTGAATTATTGGGTTGGAAATTCACGTACTTTGTAAAAGTTCGTCTTCTTTGGTCGAATATTATTCTTCTGGCTTGAGAATTCAACTACTTGGTTAAAAATGTAAACTTATTGCGCAGAATTCTTTTTTTCTGTCAGAAAATTATTTTCTTGGTTGAAAATTCAACTTTTTGGTGGAAACTGTGACTATTTGGTTGAAAGTTGAACTACTTTGTTAAAACTTCTGTTTTCTGGCTGAAGATTCATGATTTTAGTTGAAAATGGTTTGGTTGAAGGTTAACCTATTTTCATAAAAATTTGTTGTTTTTTTCGGTTAGAAATTAATTTTTTTTTAGGAAATTTAGATTTTTGCTTGAAAATTCATCTTTTTGGTTAAAAACTGAAATATTTTATTGCAAATCAATTATTTTATTTGAAATTTATGTATTTTGCCCCGAATTCGCCTTTTTTGGCAGAAAATTAAGCTTCTTGGTTGAAAATTCATCTCAATTTTTTTAATTGAAAATGTAATTATTCCGTTTTTGGTTAAAAAATTATCATTTTTAGTTGAAAATTCAACTATTTGATTAAAAATTCGTCTTTTACGGTAGAAAATTAATTTTCTTGGTTAAAAATTCATGTTTTTGGTTAAAAATTTAACTATTTGGTTTGAAAACGAATATATTTTGTCGAAAATTAAACAACTTTGTTTAAATGTATCCTTTTTGTTGAAAATTCGTCTTGTTTTGGTTAAACATTATTCTACTTTGTAGAAAATTCAACTATTTGGCTAAAAAGTCATTTTTTTATGAAGATTCTTCATTTTAGTTGAACATTTATCTCTTTAGTTGAAAATGTAGGTATTTTGTTGAATTTTTTTTCGGTTGTAATTCAATTTTTAAACTGAAAATATTAACATTTTTCACGGGAAATCGAATATTTTAAACAAAAATATGAGATTTCGGAGAAGATGTACGATTCTCAGCAATTTTCTTTAATGTTATGTTGTGCTAGTGTTTTTCGTCACAAATTATTTTTATTTTTAATTTAAAAAAATTAGTTTTTAAAGAAGATTCATAATTTTTTAACAATGTTAGGTTACGTTGGCGTTTTAAATCGAAAATTTGTATTTTCGGAGATGAATAATTATAATTTCAACAAGATTTAGAATATTCTAACAATTTTTGTTTATCTTACTGTTTTTCGTCGGAAATTGGTATTAGAAAAAATTAGATTTCAAAGAAGATTTACAATTTTATAACAATTTTAGGTTAGGTGGGCATTTTAAACTGGACATCAGTATTTTTAGTAAACAATCAAGCAAGATTGACAAATTTGGAAACATTTATGGTTATGTTAACGTTTTTCACCGGAAATCGGTTATTTTGAACAAAAATAAAAAAATAAAAGTAAAATGGATATACCAATTTGCACATTTAATGTTATTTTATATATTTCGCAATCTTTCAAATATTAATTAACAATTTTAAATTATTGTTGCCATTATGAAATTGCATAATTTTTATAGCTTTTTTTAATTTCTAAGTGAAAAAAAAGTGAAGGTAAGTCAGAAAATCCTGGGGGGGGGGGATCGCCGTTTCGCCACCATTTTAGATCCGCGCCTGGTATTTTTCGTCTAAAATGGTTATTAAAAAAAACATAAGATTTTTTAAACTATTATTATTCTTCAGATTATCATTCAGCATAATTAAATTCAAAATTTTGGCTAGAAATTAATATTTTTTCAAAGTAATTTTGATAAAAAATTATCAACAATATTTTAAGTTTTCAACAGTGTCGGTTTCATCGGAAACCGTTATAGATTTTCAATGAGGTTTTAGGTTATGTTAGTACTTTTCGCCAGAAATTGGTATTGTTTAACAAAAAGGAAACATTTTTATTGTCTATTTCTCTTCCTGATGTCTATAAAATTATACCCTCACGAGCTGAAAATTAGAATAAGTGTGATATGTTATTTTCCGTCGTCAGTTGACAATATACAAGTGTTTTTCAGGTCATGATGTATAGGTTCACTGAAATTTAACGACAATGGTTGTAAATGTCCCATAAATCGACTGCTCCTACTTAGATAGCAATTATCGCTAGTTTGAGCAGCTTTTAGTTTATGTTAATACATTGTATCTGGAATTTCCAAAACTAAAATTAGGCTTAGAATTTACATAATAAAAACTTCTAGAAATTGAAAACTCCACTATTTTTCTACTATTTTTCAAAAAAATTAGTCACCAAGAATTGATATTTTAAATTAATTATTTTTTCATTCAAATATTCTAAATTGTTTGGATTTAATGTTGATTGTACAAAATTTGAAACGTACGACTATCAAATTGGAAGGCTTGATAGAAGCATAATTTTCAATTTCAAGGATTTATAATTAAATAATTTCGAATCAAATGCATGCAGAATAAATTCAAAAGAATGAAAAATTAAGAAAATAATTTTTCAAATTCAAGCCTTAAAAATGAGAAGATTTTAGAACGAGGCATTGAAAATGAAATTAGTTTTTACTTAAAAATGTGCCAAGATATTGAATTCTTCAAACTGAACTTGAAAAACAATTTCTAATTAAAAGGCTCAAAATTGTGGAACTTCAAAATTGGAATCATATATATAGCAATCCTATCGCACTTATTCTAATTTTTCAGTTATTGTGGCAAATAACATATCATTTTCATTTGAACATAATATTTCTAAATTACTCATTGCAAAATAAACAAGATAGATAATAGTATATTGTGCTACAAGTTGAAAAAGCGAGAGATTTAAAACGAGTGTGAAGTTAGCTACCCGAGCGGAGCGAGGGTGGCTATCACACGAGTTTTAAATCGTCGCTTTTTCAATGTGTGGGACACGATAGTTTTTCTATAATTTGTTAAAAAGTGCTAGTTTTTGTTTACCTGTTTTTTGTGTAAAAAGAAGGCGATTTTTTGTCGATTGACGCAACAATGACAATGGCAATTATCAAAACCATGGCAATAATATGGCAGTAATAATAAGCTGGTTCTCACAATTGAATAGTTGGCCCATAAAGTTGAGGGCTTCAAAACTTCCGATTTTTCGTGAAAAAAACCAAGCACAGTATTTTCGGAGAAACTGACGGTGTTTTTTTGCTTTTGCCAAGTGACAAAAGTACATACAAAATACACAACTCGAGACTTTTCAGGAAATTGCTTTTAGGTTAGGGACGACAGTCGGAAAATAGAATGAAGTTGGCTGCGCACGATGCACGAGTCCACCCGAGGCAGCACGAACCCACCCGAAATAACATTTACTTTTTCCACTGTGCCTCACTTTTATCACTGTCCATTTACTTTTTCCACTGCATCTGTCTACTTTTGTCACTGTTGCCCGGAAAGGTCGGCACTGCGCATGCGCCACGTCATCGAGCAAAAATCGGTAACTTTTTACACCAAAAACAGGTGGAAAAACTGGCACTTTTTCGCGAATTATAGAAAAACGTTTATTTTATAGGGGCAGATGAAAATTTCGCCCCAGCTACCTGCGAACGGTTCCCCCACTAAACGGCTCCCCCTCACTCAGCCGAACTGCTGCCGCCGAGCCTGGTCAGCGGGAGTCCTTTGTACCTGATGAGGACTAAAAAGCGGAATATAACATTTTTTCAATTTAGTTCTTGGTAATTTATAAATATAATATTCAAAATATGAGAATTATAGCGATCCAACGAGTTGAGAATTAAAGAATAAATGTTCAAGTTTATGTGAAATTTTATGGAAAATTTTGCAGTATATTTTACTTAAATCCACTGCAGTAGCTTTGATGTATTGGTGCAATATTTTACTTTGGAAAATTCTGGAAGCTAAAATTTGGCCAGATTTTAATGAACAAACATCATAATTTTTTTCTTGCTTAACCAATTTGTTTATGAAAGATAATTTAAAATACTATTTTAACACATAAAAAGCAGAATATAAATTATTTTCATGGAGTCAAACTCAAGATTGTCGATTTTCAAATCTAATTTTAGAAATTTTGAACAGGGACCAAAACAGAAAATTGCATTTGCTTAAGTGTCGACCAAAAATTTGAAAACTAAATTCGGCAAATTTTTAAAATAATTATTTTTTCTTTCAAAAATAATTTGTTTGATATTACTGGCTCCATACGTTTCACTACTGGCACATCTGTTGTTCTTTTATTAACAAAAAAAACTAACTTTATAACCAAAAATAGGAATTTTTAACAAAATATTTGAATTTTTAACCGAGAAAGATTTCTCAGTCAATAAAGAAAAAATTTTCAGCCAAAATGTTGAATTTTGAATCCAAAAAGACGCATTTTCCGCAAAAACAGTTTAGTTTTCAACCCAAAGATATGAATTTTTTCAAAAAGGTTAATTTTCAACACAAAAGTATGAATTTTCTACCAAAATAATGGAATTTTCAACTAACATATATAAATTATCAAGAAAAAATTAAATAGTTACATTTGCAGTTCAAAAATTTATTTTTAACTAAATAAAAACGAATTTCCAACAGAGCATTAAAACTTCCAACAAGAGAAATGATATTTTTACTAAAATAATGAGTCTTCAACCAAAAAAATGTATTTTTAATAAACAAAGATTTTTTTAACCAAACAGTTGAATTTTCAACCGGAAAGATTAATGTTCTACCCAAAAATATTAATTTTTAACGAAATACATGAATTTTCACAAAAATATTTAAAATTAAGAAATTTTCAACCAAAGAAATGAATTTTCAACCAAACATGGCATAGTTAAATTTTCGGTGAAAAAAAAACTTTTCTTCCAAAAAAAAAGTAATTGTCAATGAAAACCTAACAAAATGTTTAGTTAATTATTAATTTGGAAAAAATTCGAGTTAGTTTAAAATATATTTAGAAGTTTTGAAAAGATTCCAAAATAATTTGAAACTTGAAAAGATTTCAAAACATTTTAAACAAACGTAGATTTTTGAACATTCTGAACACAATATTTAGTAGCTTTCTAAGCATTTTGAAAGAATTCAAAAGAATACAAAATTTTATCTACATTCCTAGGAAAACTAAAAATGATTTTTTTTCAATTAATTAAAAAAAATATTTCTTAAATTTGCAAAATTTGCAAAATAGAATCTGGAAGATTTCGAAACATTTTTTTAATTTTTCCGGATTTTCAAAAAATTGTGGTTAAAATTCGAGTTCCAAGATAATAACAAAATTTGCATTAGATTCCTGGAAATTTTGTAATAATTTTTTTTAAACGAATTTTCAAGAGAATATTTAAAAAGATTGTAGAAGAAATTTTGATGTATTAATTAATGTTTCTAGCTTAAAATAGCTTAAAATTATATAATTTTGAAAATTAACATTTTTTTTTATTGATCCTTCAATTCAACATTTTGGCTGAGATTTTTTCTTTATTGCCTGAAAAATTTTTCTTGATTAAAAATTCAACTCTTTTTCTTTTGGTTTGGAAATAAGTAGTAAAACGTCTGAAGCTGGTAATATAAAACATATTATTTTTAAGAGGAAGATTAATTATTTTCAAAATTTCCCGAATACAGTTTTAAAATTGTTTTCGACACTTACTAAATGCAAATTCAATTTTCTGTTTTGTTCTGCTTTTTATGTGTTAAAATAGTATTTTTAATTAACTTTCATAAACAAATAGGTTAAGCAGTAAAAAAAAATTAAGATGTTAATCATTTTCCAAATTAAGCTAGGAATGACACTATTCATACTTTTGGACCGGGAGTGCAAAATTATTTAAGCATAATTTTGATAAATGCGATTGTCTGAGAAATAAACCAAATTTATGATATTAATAAGTTTTCAAATGTGGCCAAATTTTAGATTCCGAAATTTTCCAAGTTAAGTAAAATATTGCACCAATAAATTAAAGCTATTGCAGTAGATTTGAGTAAAATATACTGCAAAATTTTCCATAAAATTTCACATAAACTTGAACATTTATTTTTTAATTTCCAACTTTTTAAATCAAATATCTAAATTGTGCTAATTTGAAAAAATGTTATATTCTGCTTTTTAGTCCTCATCAGGTACAAAGGACTCCCGCTGACCAGGCTCGGCGCACAGTGGTCCAGAAACGGCAAAAAGTTGGTCAAAAGTCGATTTTTCAACTTTATTATTTCAAGAAAATGGATTGATAATTATATTTGGCAATACCTAAACGTCACGAAAGCAAAAAAAGTGTATTAAAAAATGTTTGTCAACATTTTTTAACCCCTGAAAATTACCCAACTGTGAAAATCGATTTCTATTGATTATCCATTACTGAATTTTAGTGATGCTGTGTGAAAAGTAATAACAAAATTTTAAACAAATATGATTTATATTTGCCGCATATTATATGATCTTGCTTAATACGATGTTTGAAATAAAATTTTTATAAACATTCATAATGTTATTTAACTAAGCTTAATGGCTAAAAATGAGATTAAAACTTAAACTTTTATAATAAATAAATAATTTTGTCAAACGTTGCCAAAAAAAGTGAGGCCGTGAAAGCCTTCTGAAGATATGTGAGTAATGTTTCGCTGAAGAATTAGAGCCGGGAAATGCCGGGAATTAGTGTAAAACGTTAATTTATAAAAAAAATTAATGCACGGTATATGTGCATCATTGCACTCATACATTTTAGAATGAATTATTTGTAGTTTACAAATTAATTTCAGCCGTTTTTAGCTTCTTTTTATTTGAAAAAACATATTTTAAAGTAAAATGATATTTTTTAATGTTATTTTAATAAATTTTAACAATTATTTATAACATTAAAATATTTTATATACTTGTTGCCCTATTGCTTCAAAATCATTCTAAAAAGTTATTACAACAAAAAATATGCGGATTTGTGAGAAGTTCTGTTAAAGATAATTTTTAATCTGTCTGTTACCTGCTCATATTTTAATATTCATCTCATTTGCGCTGTCATTGGAAAAATACGACTTTTCGTTACCTTTTCATGTTTTGAAACAACGTAAAATTTTTCTAAAATTTTTATATTACATTTAATTCACCGATTAGAATTTCCCTTTTTAAGTAATTCTGAATTTTTTGTAACATATTTTTTATGAGGCTCTTTAAAAATCCCAAATTAACTATCTTTGTTTAGGTTAAAAAAAAATTCCCAATTTTTCGCCGCCATTTTGAATTTTAAATTTTTTATATCAAATTCATTATCAGTGACCTTCATACTACCTAAATACTAATTTTGGCAAAAATCCAATTAAATTTAGACTTTTGAACAACTTTTTGTCGTTCCTGGACCACTGTGCGGCGGCAGCAGTTCGGCTGAGTGAGGGGAAGCCGTGTAGTGGGGGTACCTGTTCTAGGTACCCAGGGCGGAATTGACCATCGCCCCTTTAGAGTTAATGGGAAACTAATTCCCTTTAATTGGAAGAATTAAGATTTTCCTTAAAATGAAGTATTTTCGCAGAGAAAAGTCTGACATTTTATTTACATCATGTCTATCTAAACTGTTAGTGGAACATTTTGTTGGATAAAGTAATAAAATAAAAAAATGGAGTCAAGATTAAAAAATGCATTTCGTGTTGATAATTGTTATTTCTCTGGATATCAAGAGATGTGCAAATAGGAGATACGGTCTATAGTTGAATTGAATAGCATCTCTGATTGTTTTCAGCGGAAGCATGTGGTGTTATGTGTAGCGTGAGATAAAGCTTTTTATAAAACATCATACCATCCGATATACGTAATGCAACGATATACAGTGTGTTCCATTTGAAAAAAAAGTAAGATTCGACTTAGAAATCAATATGATATTATTTTTATACGCATATTTCTTTTATTCCTTACTTTTTATGTATTTGGATTACGCAATCCAGTGTAATCCGGTAAAATCCAGCGTAATCCAGTGTAATCCGTAGACATCTAGCGTAATCCAGTGTATTCCGGTGAAATTCAGTGTAATCCACTTGCAATCCGTCGTAATTCACTTGTAATCCAAGAAAATCCACTTATAATCCACATCATTCGGAGTAATTCAGGTATTCAAAGTAATCCACTTGTAATCCAGGTAGCGCAGAGTAGTTAAGGTAATCCAGGAACCCACTTGTTATCCGAAGTAATCCACAATAATCTATTTGTAATTCAAATAATCGGAGTAATTCAGGTAATCCAATTAATCCAATTGTCAACCAGTTTGGATTTGGAGTAATACACTTGTATTCCAGGGTAATTTACAGTAATAAAGTAATCCAAATAATTCGGAGTAATTCAGGTAATCCCAGTAATCCACTTGTAACCCAGGTTATTATACCTATAATCCATGGTAATCCGTTTGTTTCATATACACACTAATTAGGAATAATCCAAGTAATCCACTTGTGATCCACATTAATCCATGGGAATCCAAATAGTTGGTAGTAATTGAGACAATCCAAGTAATTCAGATATAATACAAAATAATCCACAGTAATCCATTTTTAATTGAAATAATTCAGAGTATTGGGGTAATCCAATTAATTGACTTGTTATCCAGAATAATCCACTTGTAATACATGCTAATCCACTTTTAATCCATGGTAATCCACTTTCAATCCACATAATTTGAAGTAATTAGAGTAATCCAAGCAATCCACTGTAATCAATTTATAATTGAAATAATTAGAAGTTATCATGGTTATCCAAGTAATTCATTTGTAATCCGATTAATCCCCATATAATCGAGAGTAATTCACTTCATATCCACATACTTCGGAGTAATTCAGGTAATCCAAATAATCAGCTCGTAATCCCAGTAATCCGCTCGTAATCCTATTCTAATACGAGGTAATCTACTTGTAATCCAAGTTATTATACCTATAATCCCTAGTAATCCACTTTTGTCATATCCACAATAATCATGAATATTCCAAGTAATCCACTTATAATCCACATTAATCCATGGCAATCCACATAGTTGGTAGTAATTGAGACAATGCAAGTGATCTACTTATAATTCACAATAATCCACAGTAATCCATTTTTAATTCAAATTATTATTATTATATCATTAAGCCATTTCCCTTTCGGGGTAGGCGTGACTTCCTCGGTTGGAGAATAGTAGTGTGCATATGGGTATATAGGTATAAGGTAGGTAGGTATATAGGTATGAGGTAGATAGGTATATAAGTGTTAGGTATATATATTTTAGACTGATCTGGAATTCTCGTGTTATTTATTTAAATGACACGTTTATTCCGCAACACTGCTCCGACCCAGGTTGCTGATCAATCTCTCTAGCGATCACCCCAAGTGAAGAGCCTCACAAAATTGTTATGTATGGTTCTCCACTTGGGCCCATTAGTATACAAGGTCTTTGTTTCAGGCGTCATTCATTCTACTGTCACTCTGTTTACAAACTATTTGTCGCCACACTTTTCTGTCCTGGCATACTACTCTGGCTTCCTTCACGTCCATGCATTTTTTCATGCAAGCTCTTGTGTTTCTATGGCTTCTTATGTCTCTACGGATTAATGTCTCATTTACAGATTCTAACCATTCTTTCGGCGGTCTACCTCTGGGCATTCTGCCGTTTACTTTACCTTTATACACTTGTTTGGTCAGTCGTTCATCTTTCATTCTTTCAAGATGTCCGAACCATCTTAACTGATTTCTTTCCCATGTGTCAACTATTGTCTCTTTTGCACCACATTCTTTGAGGATTGTCTCGTTTCGGACTTTGTCCATCAGTGTTTTCCCGCATATTATGCGCAGAGGTTTCATGCCGATCGCGTTAATTTTACTCCTGTCCTTTTCTTGACAGGTCCATGTCTCGCTACCGTATAGTACAGTCGGTACGAATATAGAATTGTGTATGGCCATTTTAGCTTTTTTTGATATGTTTTTATTTGTTAGGATGGACCCTGCTCTACCGATAACCTGTTTACCCTTATTTATGCGCCTATCTAACTCCCCATCTATTTTTCCGTCGCTAGTGAATAGACTATCTAGGTATACGTACTTGTCAACTTGTTCTAATCTCTCATCATTTAGGACAATGTTGCACATTGTTTTCTCACTCTTTCCCTCAAACACCATGATTTTTGTTTTATTTACGTTAATTTTGAGTCTCATGTCCTTCATGCTTGTATGAAGTTTATTCAACATTCTTTGCAAGTCCTCGACTGATTCTGCCATAACAATCTTGTAATCTGCGAAAGCTAACCCACGTACCTTAACTGTTTGGAGATCTACACCTTCTTCGTCGAAGAGTGCAGTTCTTAGACACTTATCCATGAATATGATAAATAGCCACGAGGACATAAAGCATCCTTGTTTCACGCCTTGCGTAATATCGAACCAGTCACTCAGTTTCCAGTTTACCCTTACGCTCGCTTTACTACCTGTATATATTGTTTTTATTGCTTGCAGGAGCCCTCCATTTACTCCGTATTCTTTTAAAACTTCCCAAAGTTTACTTCTATTTAACGTGTCGAATGCTTTTTCTAGGTCAATAAATGCACAGAAAACTTTCTTTCCTACTCTCAAGCTTTTTTCTGTGATCTGTCTTAGGCTAAATATCTGATCTGTACATGATCTTCCTGGCATAAAACCACTTTGGACTTCCCATATCTTTTCTTCTGTGATTTCCATTACCCTACGAATAAGTATTTTTGAGTATATTTTACTTACGGTACTTAGTAGGCTGATACCTCTGTAATTACTGCAGGTGTTTTTATCTCCCTTTCTTTTGTATATTGGTACGATAATCGCTTTTTTCCAATCGTCTGGGACTTTCCCCGTCTCGATACATAAATTTATTAATTCGCACAAACTGTGAGGTATGTACTCGCCACCGTATTTGAGCATTTCAGCACTAATACTGTCTATGCCAGCAGCCTTACCGTTTTTCAAGTTCTTAATTATGTCTCGGACCTCAGTGACACAGAGTTTTTCAATTGGGTTTTCTAATGCATTATGTTCTATGTCGCAGTTTTGTTGTCCTATATCTTCACCTCCTAATAGTTCTTTAAAAGAGTCTTTTAAAGCGTCTACTATCTCGTCTATATCATATAGCATTTCACCTTTGCTGTTTCTCATGCTGGCAAACTCTGTACTCTTACTTTCCTTCAACTGTTTATATAATAGTTTCATAATTCCTTCAAAGTAGTTCTGTATTTTGTTCTCTTCTTCTGTTCTGATTTTTTCTTTACTCTCCTTGACTAGTCGTTTCATTTTCCTCTTTTTGTCTTTGTAATCATTTTTGAGTCTATTTCTCTCCTCATCGCTAAGACCTGTCATGTTTAATGTTCTCTTGTGCGCTTTTTTCTTTTCTTGCTGGGCTGCTTGAATTTCATCATTCCACCACGCATCACCAGACTTTCTTCCTACCACTGCCGTACCACACACTTCAATTGCAGTTTTAACAATGATATCCCGTAATAAAGCCCACGCGCCCTCTATATCTTTATTGCTCGTAAGCGCTTCCCAAGTTGCCCTATCTATGCGTTCGCTTAACTTATTTTGAAACTCTATTCGCACTTCCGGTTTCTGTAAATTTTCAATCTTTATTCCAGTTTGTTTCGTTTTTTCTGTTCTCTTTCTTTTCCATCCCCGGCCTAAGTTTATTTTAGAGATTAAAAGATAATGATCAGTATTGCATTCGGAACCCCTCATGACTCTTGTATCTTTGACTAGTTCTCTTAGTCTTTCATCCGCAATAACGAAGTCAATTACACTGCGGTTATTTCCTTTACACCAAGTGTACGTGTGGATCATTTTATGTCGAAACCAAGTATTGGTAATAAATAGGCCCTTTTCTAAGCATAAGCTAACTAATTTTTCCCCGTTATAATTTTTTCTTGGATCCCCAAATTTACCTAGTACCCTTTCTGTATCTGTATCCTGACGTTGAACGCCGACCCATCCGTTCATATCTCCTAGCAGAATTATTCTTTCACCTTGATCGCAAGTACTTATTGTGTCATTTAAGGTGTCCCAGAAAGCGTCTTTGACTTCTCGCGGCTCACTGTCAACTGGGGCGTAGCACGCTATGATAAATAACCTTCTGATTCCTACCTTCATTCTAGCCCACAACAATCTGGGAGATACAAAATCATGATCTTTGAGATGCTGTCTTGCTTTTTCATTCATAATTAAACCGACCCCTTGACTACGATTTGATTCACTACCTACTCCTGACCATATTTCAAAACCGCCTTTCAACACCCCATTTTCTATGTTTCTACTTTCGCAACCCTTTTTCTTCGTCTCAGGTACACATAAAATATCTAGTTTCCTTGCATGCATAGTTTCTCGTAGTTCTCTTATTTTAAGGTCATTCACTCCTCTAGCATTCCAGACACCCAGTCTCCATTCATCGCCTGAAACTCTACCTTTACGTTTACTGTGTGTATGCATTTCGTCAATCCAAGTTTCAGTCCATTCCGAGGCTACTTTATTGTTTGTATTATTCATATTTAGATTGTACACCCAACTATCACCTTTATGCGGGAAATTTGTTTTGCGAGCCAAAATCATGTCCAAGTTAAGTGATTATTCGTCGTACGGTGGATAGTCTATCTGTAACGTCAGTCCCACCAATACTTCTGTTACTGCGTGGGGGGGGGGGGGGTGGAGGTGAGGACAGAGAAAGGAAACCGAGAGTCTCAATTGGTTGTTGATTTATGCTGAGAAGGTTACCAGCCTTCAGCAGCGTTGTATTTGATAGGAGTTAATATGTGCCCAAGTATTGGGGTAATCCAATTAGTTGACTCGTTATCCAGAATAATTCACATGTAATCCAGATCAATCCACTTGTAATCCACGTTAATCCACTTGTAATCCACGTCATTTGAAGTAATTTAGGTCATACAAGTAATTCACTTGTAATATACTGTAGTTCACTGTAATACATTTGTAATTCAAATAAGTCGGAGTAATTAAGCTATTATAAGTAATTGACTTTTAATCCAGATTAATCCACTTATAATCCATGGTAATCCACTTTTAATCCACATAATTTGGAGTAATAAGTGTAATCCAAGCAATCCACTGTAATCAATTTGCAATTGAAATAATTTTGAGTTATTAAGGTTATCCAAGTAATCCACTTTTAATCCACAGAAATTCACAGTACTCCATTTGTTATCCAAATAATTCGAAGTAATTCAAGTAATCCGAGCGATCTGTTTGTAATCGACATTTATTTACCTATATTATACAGTAATCCACTTGTAATTCAGGTTTATGCACCTATAATCCACAGTTATTTACTAGTAATCCAGGTAATTCAAAGTAATTTGGGTAATATAATTTATTAACTGGTAATCCAGAGTAATCAAGGTAATTCGGAGTAATCCACATAGGTGTTCCACATAGTTTTGATCTATTTTCTTAAAGAGATTTGTTGCTTTTTGTTTATAATTAATTTTCTTAACTGAAAATTGAACTATTTCAACTTTGGTTCAAAATTGATATTTTTTAGTTAAAAATTCCTTTATTATGTTGAAAATTTGGCTTTTTCAGTCAGAAATTAATCTTTTCCATTGAAAATTCGTGATTTTGGTTGAAAATTCAACTGTTCAGTAAAAAATTAAGATATTTTGTAGTGAATTCAACAATATTGTTAATAAATCATTTTTTTTTTAAATTAAACTTTCCTTTGAAAATTCGTTCTTTCGAGTTAAAAATTTATCTATTTTGATAGAAAATTAATTTTTTTGTTCGAAAATTCAAACGCATTGTTGAAATATCTTTTTTTTGTTGAAAAATTAATTTTTTCATCTGAAAATTTAACTGTTGTATTTTTAAGTTAAATTTTCTCTTGTCTAGTTGAGAATTTCACTACTTGTTTGAAAGTTGCACTACTTTGTCAAAAATTCCATTTTCTGGTTGAAGATTCTTGATTTTAGTTAAAAATGGAATTTTCTTGAAAAATTTGTCTCTCTCAGTTGAAAATTCATGTAGTTTCCTAAAAATTCGTCTTTTTTGGTAGAAAATTATTGTTCTAGCTTGAAAATTTAACTAATTGGTTAAAATTTCATGTGTTTTCTCGATAAGTCGTCTTTTGAGCAGAAAAATAATCTTCTTGGTTGCAAATTCATCTATTTCGTTGATAATTCAATCATTTGGTTGAAATTCACCTTCATTGTAAAAAGTTCGTCTTCTTTGTCAAGACTTCAACTATTAAGCTGAACTACTCTATTAAAAATGTATTTTTTTGGTTGAAAATGCATCATTTTAGTTGAAAATTCATCTATTTGGTTGGAAATTCAACTATTTTGTCGAAATTTTCAATTTTCAATTGTTTATACAATGAAAAATTAATTGAAATACTACATAAGAATATCCAAGTTTGTTGAAAAATCGGTAAAGAAATACGTTTTTTCTGTTTTTCTTCAATAAGCTATGTAGTATTGTTTAAGCACTTTAGAAATTTTTGAAATAAATAACATTGTTCACATTTATCATAAGACTTATAGTATCGATAAAATATACCTATTTTGCGATTTCGATACCTAATCATTCGTTTAAGAACATTAAAATTGTTTAAACAATTTAAAAAATCAGTCAAAAAATAAGTGGTAATCAAAAAGTTATCCATTCATGTTTTTTTTTGCAAAAACGATTTGTTCAATGTGATTAGTAACCTTAATATTACGTGAAACTCCTAATTAGCACATATGTGAGATTCTTTGGGCCCGTAAGAGCTTCTTCAAGTTTTATAATATTAAAAATTGTGGCTGATTTTTATCCTATGAAATATTCTGAATAGTTACAAAAAGATGATTTTTTTCATGATATGAATAGTATGTATCTCATATTATAGTATAAGATTCCAGAATTTGCAAAATCAAGTTTTTATATTTTTCAACTTTTCAAATAAAACAAAACTTTAATTAAAGTTTACGTTTCAGCAGCTCGTGGAAAACTAAATTTTCTTTCAAATGACCTGTTATACTTTTAAATTACGCCCATAGAAGTCCGGCAATCACACGAAACAGAAGCTGTATCTCATAATATGGTCCAGGGTCCTCTCCTCCACCAATTTAGTAATTTGTAAATGTTAATTGAAATATTGAAGTCTTCTGTTCATTCCGACAAATAATCGATTGACTTGCTATGGAAGCCACCAAATTTTTATTTGTCTCAACAATATTTTATTTGAACAAAAAGTTTGTTGAAGGAACCAACATTTCTTTGAGATAGCAGAAAATTTTATTGATTCTATATTAGCAACCAAATCGTTTTTTGTCGGAACAAAACATTTTACTGATTTATATCATTCTCTTAAAAAAAGGATTTTTGAGTATAGTTGCGAAATATTATTTACTCAAAAATGATTATTTTTCTGAATAATAAAAACGCACTGTATGTGCGGTTGGCATCACTCTAGGGCAATCACACTTATGTTGGCTAAAATTGCTTGCGTAACCTGCACTCGTATTTCTCTGGTTATTCTTCCATTTCAATTCAAAATGTCATTCTCAAATTTATTTTAAATTCTTCTATTGCCCTAATAAGTAATTCAAAAGGTCAAATATAGCATTTTTTTGAGAACACATAACTAATTACTATACAGAAAGCAAACTTGAACTGCCAATTGCTTGATTAAGAAAATTTCAGATCGCAGAAGACCTTATATTAAAAAGTTTTTGAAATCGAAAAGTAAAATGTATTAATTTTGTCTTTATGGGTAATGAGAGTTAAGAAAACCTGCACATGGAATGAAATGATCGTGTCAAGTTCCCGGTCACGATTATCGAGTAATATAAATAATATGTTATTAGCTACTTTGCGTTTTCTAGCCGCAAGCATAGTTTCTCGAACGTTGCGAATGTATACTTTTAAATCCATATGCACTTTGCGATAGGAAACTCGATGACTTCGATCATTGCTTTCTCCAAAATCAATTACAGTAAGATTTGAATTGGAAATATGAATATAACTCCTAATTATTGTAATTTTCAATTGACAGGAATGATTTATTGTTATTATGGCATTACATAGAAAATAAAAATCTTTGAGTTTCACTTGACTTTAAAGATCCCCTAGATTAAAAGCCATAAACATAAACGATACATACATGAAACGTGCTCAGAATAAGTATCTCTCATTTTCTCTTGTCCTTTTTCTTCATTTTCTCCTTTTTAGATTTTCACTTCCTTTTATCAATTTGTGAAAAACTGAAATATGTATTCTGAAAGTACTATTAGAAATTGCTTGAAAATTTAATTAAGGTTTCTTTAAAAAATTGTGATTTTTCGGTGGTGATTTTTTCTTGGTGTAATAAAATTTGATCCGAAGAAAAAATGGATCATTCTAAAGATTTTTTATATTTTGAGCCAAAATTCTGCGTGACCTTGTCAGCGGTTTGGCTGTCGATTTTTTTCCTAATAATATGTGCCCAAAAACCCCCAAAAACAAACTATAAAAGGGCAATTCATAACAATTTATTCGTTTGGGAGAAGAATATAATTAGCATACACATATGTTGAAAAGTAATAAAATAAGGCCCTTTTCAAAGTTACATATAAATTCACTTTACCTTGAGAAGAATGCAATTCAGAAAAAAATGTTGATCACAAAAAATCTAGATTTCAATAAATTACATGTTTTTTATTCCTAATATTTTTTAATTTAGCCAATAGTTCAAAAGTGACACTAGTTTTTACGACATAATAGAAGTTCCTTGTAGTTTTGATAATTTATCAAGAAAGTTGTTGATTTTTTGTGATACACTTTTATAACAGACTTAAAAATCTCAAAAAACTACATCTATTATGTTTTTAAAATTTTTCTCTGCTACCAATAGTTTTCGAAAAAAATTAATTTTGATTTAAAATAATTTTTTTTTCTTGTAATTTTTCGTGAATAAGGTCTAAAAGACGATTCCCGATAATAATAGAAAAGAATTATTCATTCAGTTTTTAAATCCATAAAATGATTATATATTGATAAATTTAATTTTTGAAGAATAAATTGAATTTACCCTACAGTTTTTTTGCAAGTAATTAATGGGGAAATTCACACTGCAGCCGAATCAATGAAAAAAATGTTATACGATTTAGCTTACAAATATTAACCGATTAAATTTTTTTTGTTAGAAAATTCCGGAGAGAATTGCAGAGGCGAATTTTGGGAAGAGGTCCTAATTTTTTTTATAAATAAACAAATATATTTAAAAAATGTCTATTTTTTAAATTTGGCCTTCTCTATTCTTGTCAATGATGAGAAAATTTTTGCAAGTGCCATAATTTGATAGAGCAAAATACTTGAAGATAATTGAATATTGAATATTTAACAACAAATTTTGTTTATTAACAAATTATTTGTTAAAAGTTGATTTTGTACATTTTTTTTATTTTCAGATTACCTTCCTTATTTCACAAGTAATTTTTTTTCACTTTCACTGTAATAGAAAAAATTTGCATTTGAATAATTATTATTAATATGAACAAGTTTGATTAAAAAATGCAGAATTCGAGTGTTTTTTTCACAGAAAGTTATATTTTTTTGGTTAAGTACTTCTACTTGGCTAAAACAAGACAGATTGAATCCTAGGCATGATTAAAAAATAAATTATGTTATTTGTATAAACAAATATAATAAAAAATTTGAACATTTTTGAGCCTGAAAAACTATTTCTTTCAGGTTTTGTATGTTTAATCAAATAAATTATGGTAATTTGAGCACAAATTATTTGCAGTTGGGTAAATTGCCTTTATTCTTTAAAATTTGGATTTAATAAAACATACGCATTCCATCGATTTACAAAACTTTTTTATTATTATTATTTTGAATTGTTTTCTAAACTTTCGTCACGAAAAAATACAAAAATAAATTGAGAGACAAATATTTTTTTAAATAAAAATGCTTTCTTCAAAAATTATTGATTGCAGAGAAAAATTTTAAACAAAAAATAGTTTTGGTTTTCAAAGTGCTTCATAAAAGATCAACACCTTTATTGATAAATTGGAAAAGTTGCAAGGAACTTCTTATTATCTTGAATAATTTAAATTATTTTCAGATTATTCTTCCTCATTTTATAAGTAATTTGCTTCATGCTTTTACCGTGATGGAAAAAATGTCTATTCGAATAATTATTATTAATAATATGAATGAATTAGGTTCAAAAATGCAGAATTTGATTATTTTTTTAACGAAAAAGTTATATTTTTTATTGTTATAAACGAATATAATAACATATACAAAATTGTAACATTTTCGAACCTAAAGAAATATTTTTTTCAGTGTTGGTATGTTTAATTAAATACATTATAGTAATTTATGCACTAATTAGGTTCAGTCGGGTTAATTACCTTTATTATTATTCAAAAATTAAATGTATTAACACATACTCATTCTATGGATTGAAAGAAGTATTTTTGATCATTATTATTAATCCTTTTCTAAACCTTCTTCACGAAAAAATACAAAAAAGAAACAAGTTTTTAAAATCAAAATTAATTTTTCTTCGCAAACTTTTTTTTGTAGAGAAAAATTACAAACCTAAAGTAGTTGTGGCTTTTTAAGGTCTTTACGCCTCTTATAAAATTGCATCATAAAAAATTAGCATTTTTATATATTATATATACTACTCGTATTATATATTTTCCTCTAAAATGCATCATTTTAAACATATAGTTCGTTTTTGAACAAAATCATAAAAAATCAGCGTGATTTTGATTTTTGGTCTATTTTATCGAAAAATAATGATGATGAAAGTATTTATGTCAGAGAAAAACAAAGGCTTTACTGGAATTACCAAAATTATTTTTTAGAAAATGTTTTGAGCGAACCCGAAACTGATTTAAAATGCCTTGAATTCACTTTAATTGTCATTGAGGAATGTCATTCTATTTAGAGTTCACTTTTGCCCTTTTCATTAAAAGAAATGATTGATCAAACAAGTCATATCCTTCACCCAGAATTATTGAAATTACTAATAAAATCTAAAAATATTTTCATTTTTAATCAGTACGAATGATCTCTACCCGTGAATAATTATTATAATAACAGTCTTCAAAAGCAGAGAACTATATTTTATAATATATATACCACATTCCTGATGTGTCGTTAATTGTGATACGAAAGCGAAAAATGCTGCCAGTATCATTCAACTTTTAATTTACTTCCGGAAGAGTTTTTTATGCTGCAGGAATGTAAATTTTATTATAGAAAAGGATCTAATTTTCTAAACTTTCATTACAAGTCAATTAAAAAAAAAGAATTTTAATTCATATTTTCTTAGATGAAATTTTATTAATTTTCTGAAAATCTAGAATAGGTGAAAAAATATTCTTATTTGTTCAAGTGGAAAAATGGTTGATTGAACAAATCATAATTGGAAGAAAGTTTAGTTTTACATTCTGTTTTTAGATTTCTGTTTAGTTTTAGATTCGTGTTTTCATCTTACGCAGAGATAATCGAATGGGTGAAATTGAAAAGAGTTGAAAATAATAGAAATAAATCAGTTTGATAAAAGAGGTCACAAAGTGATGAAGCGGAAGAAGAGAAGATGATTAATTTAAATGGAAAAGTAATCTTTCTTACGCTCTTTTTATTTTTGTTGGATCTTACTCAACTTTTAATTAGCAATTAATTTTATCCAACTATGGTTGATTAGCCAAGAAGTGGATAAAATTGTCGTAGAGTCCATTAATAAATAAATAGAATCATTCTAATGGTGGCTTTTACAATCTAAATGATATATTGAATTATCTGTAAATAAATTATTGATTTTTAGTAACTGAATTTGAATATTGATACAGTATCAGAATATTTGGTTTTCGTTTGATTGCAGTCCATTTCATTTTCAAGGTTGCAACATAGCTCGGAGAATCTGACAAAAAAAGAAAAGTAGTCAAATTTTGTAAAAGGACTTCAAAAATTTGGGAAAAATTGAATTAAGAACATTATGGGGAAATTCTATCTAAAAAAGTGGTGTAACGATATGTCTCGAAAATTTCGCAATACTTGTTGTTGCAAACCTTACTGGATTTTAATTACTTGAACCTGTTTCATATCTTAAATTTGAATTTTTTTAAATTATCTAATAAATTATTGAAAATAATAGACAGGTTATGAAATTAGTATTTATAAACAAATATTTAGTATAAAATCACAAAGTTTCGAAGAAGACTTAAATCTATCATCAAGGTTTCCAATTTTCAAAAATTTTAGATTACGTTAAAATTTGAACCGGAAATGAATATTTTTGATGAAAATTATTATATTTCAAAGATTAAAAATTTATCAACAAACAATCAACCAAAACTCATTAAAATTTGAAGAGTTTCAGATTGTATTAACTTTTTTCACAGGAAACAAGTTGTTTTAAACAACAATTATTAGATTTTGCAGAAGTTTCATAATTCTACACATTTTTTTTTTCAAATTATATTTCAAGGAAGATTCACAATTTGCTAATAATTTTAGAGTATGTTGGCGTTTCACATCGGAAATCAGTATTTTTAGGAATAAATTATTAGATTTCAACAAAGATAAAAATTTCGTGCACAATTGTACGAACAATTTTTTTGTTACGTTCATTTTATTATTCTTAATTAATTAATTAAGTTAATTTATATATATATATATATTTATTATTATTTAGGTAATTCAGTTAATTTAATTATTTTCTTCTGAATGCAAACATTTATTTTAAAGTTATTTTTTTCGTTTCAAAATTAAAACCCTTTTTGGTTCAAATACCAACTATTACATTATTTATTGAGAATTTGTTCAGTAGTTGAAAGTGGAACTACTTTGTTAGAAATTCATTTTTTTTTATTGATGATTCATCATTTTAGTCGAAAAAAAGTTGTTTTTTCTGTTCAAAATTTAACCTATTTTATTGAAAAAAATTTTTACTGTCAAAAATTAATTTTTTAAACTGAAAATTTAACTATTTCATGTTTGGTTGCAAACTTATATTCTTCAGTTAAAAATTCATGTATTTTGTTAGAAATTAATCTTTATTGGTAAAAATAAATATTTTTGATTGAAAATTTATCTTTTTGATTGAATACTTATTTCTTTAACCAATAATTAGTTTCTTAATTAAAAATTAGTTTTTTCAAACTGAAAATTGGTTTTAGGTGAAAATTCAAATATTTTGTTTAGAATTCGCTTTTTTTGGTGGAAAATTAATCTTTTGGGTTGAAAGTTTAATTAATCGGTTAAAAATGTTTTTTTTTTTTTGGGTTAACGCATATCATTTTAGTAAAAATTTATTTCTTCGACTGAAAATCAAACAAGTCTATTTTTCGTGGAAAATTGATCTTCTTATATAGAAATTAATTGTGAATTGAAAATTTAACTATTTCGTTGAAAATTTAACTATTTTGTTAAAAATTGATTTTATTTGGTTGAAAATTAATTTTTTTACTGAAAATTTAACTATTCTATTTTTCATTAAAAATTGTTATTTCGACCAAAAAGTATGAAATTTCATAAAAAGCAAATGAATTTTAAAACCAAGAACGCGGATTTTCAACAAATAAAGATTTTTCAGTCATAAAAAAAACAAAGCTCACCTACAGTGTTGCAGCTTCAAGCCAAAAGAAAAATTTGCTGTACAAAAATTGAATTTTTAGTTAGAAAATATGAATCTGCAGCAAAAAAAAAATAATTTTCAACAAAATAGTTAAATTTTCAAACAAATAGTAAAATTTATAACTAATAAAATAATCTTTAGGAGGAAGCAGCTGCAAAAAAAAAATAAAGACAAGGCAAATAAATTACTAACAAGAATATTATATCAGGGTTACCGCAAAACTTCATTTTAAAAATTCCCTAATTTTTCCCTGACCAATTTTTCATTTTCCCTGATCATTAATACTCAAAGAAAATTTCAAAGTAAAAAAATCAAAAAATCAAATCTGGAACATTTTTTCTTTTAGATTGCTCATATATTAAAGCTTTCTATTAGAAATAAAATTGTTTTTATTAACCTGAAAGGATTTACAGTTTATACATAGATTCGGAATGTTTTAATTTTTTAGCACATTATTGAATTAAAATTACTAGCGAAAAAAAATTATAGATGCAGCCAATCTGTAACCTTTTCATAATTGTATGAGTGAAATGAGTTTCGACTCAATCTGAAGAATTAATTGAATATCTAAATTTGTATAACTATTTCAAAATTCAAAACACTTATTTTCACAATATTCTTATAAAATTTAAATTCTTACCTACAAAAAATTTAAGGTTCGATAAGAATTCAGGAAATTAAAAATAAATCAAGTTATATCCTGAATTATTCAAGAGAATTCTTTAAAATCTTTAAAAGAATTCAAAACATTTGATTGAATTCTACATTAAGGTGCTTCAAACGAGTCGGTTTTTAGAATAATACAGTATACGGCAACAAGGATGAATTATTTGATGTAATATTTTTGCCACATAATCTGAAGGCTTTCACATGTGCATAACTAGAGCCCTTTTTCAAAAAATGGTCTTTTTGTTGTATTTTTTTTTGTTAATTGAAACGCGCTTTAAAAGAATGAGCGCCTGTTTTCGGTTCACCATGGGTACGCCCCCAGTGGCGCGTTGCTCTTTTCCAGGAGCGGAAAATTCAGCATATTTTCAATTAACAAAAAAAAACAACAACAAGAACATTTTTCGAAAAAAGGGCTCTAGTCGGGCACATGTATAAGCCTTTAGATTATGTGTTGAAAATATTATATCAAACAATTCATCCTTGTAGCCGTATTTTGTATTATTCTAAAGACCGACTAGTTTGAAGCACCTTAATCATGGACGGTCACTGATTATTTTTAATAATGTACGAATTTTCTAGGCTCACTGAAATTATTTGTGCTACGCTCACCAAATTTCTGAGAACCTCACCTACATTTCCTTTTTTTCCATGCACCGAATATCGGCGAGCCAATATTTTATCTCGAGCATTTTTAAATAAAAAAATTGATTTTTTTCCAATTTATTTCACGGTTCGATGAAACTTGAGCCCATCTGATTTAAACAAACACATTCGTAATCGATTTTTTGCTGCCTCATAGAGGAAGCTTTCTAATGGTAACATTTTCAAAAAAATTTTAATTCATTTGATTAAACCTTCCTCAATTTAAAAATGTCTAATACGATAATTAGATGACATCTTTTCTGTTTTATCGGAAGATATCGTTTTTAATTGGCCCAAGTATTATAATTGTAATGAATATTTTTTTAATTTAAAATTCTCAGTATCGGGTTACCGTTAATGTGAAATTCGGAAAAAATGTTAGTTTGCTTCTGGATCTTAGACGAGAAGGGTGCTTTTCTACTCGCATATTGTGAAAATTATTCTAATTTTAAATTTTAAACCTGTTTTTAAGAAAATTATTAGGATAAAAATTTTTTTTTAATTTGTGCCAGTGTTATATTATATGTGATAACTTAGCGACGTCCAAATTAAGCCTCAATTCGCGCAGTTGTAACAAGAACAATATATGGAAGAGAAGGAAGAAAATCACTGAGGATAAGTTTAAAATTTCGTTTTTTGGTTCACTAATGAACTCACTAAAATAGTAATAATTTCTCTTCAACTTGGTAATTGATGATCCTTTAATTTAAGTTCTGGCCCCTATCCGTGGCCCGAATAGCAGTTTAAACAAATTTTTGTTGTGTTTTAAAAAAAATCAAATCAAAATTTATGTCAATTATATAAGTTTGAACCCCTATCCATGGTTAAAATACACTATATTATTGACTGCAAAATGTATCAAATTTACAAACATATGAACGAAATTTTTTTGTTGTTTTGAAAAAGATACATTGTAATGAATTTAGATCAATTAAAATGTATAAGGTAGGACTGATTCACATAATCTTACTGATGAGTCCAGTGAGTCAGTCCGGGACGAAACATAGAAAATCTAACTTTCATTTACTTAAAAATAGATATATTTTTGAAAAATTTATTGTAGAACAGAAAACAAACATTATCGACCCTAATGCCAATAAAAAAAATCTTCTTTACACGTCTAATACGATGTTCTAAGCAATTGTCCGGATGTGTGTGTGTGGATGTCACACTTTTTTGTGAACACGATAATTTGAAAACGGTTACAGATACATTGATGAAATTTGGAGGGCTTTTTTTCACCGTTCATGTATAAAAAAGTTATACTAAAATACATTTTACTTTTTCGTAATCACGTGCATCATTTATGATAAAAATTAGAAAATTAATTTTTCATGAAAAAAATTCACTACATCTCTCAATGCATAATAAAATAATAGTGGCGAATGGATTACTATAGAGCATAAACGGCAATAATGGCCGAACAAATAGACAATTTAAAAATTTGTTATCATATTTCTTGAAAACTGAATGATTGGTAATTACTGCCAATATTCTATGTATCATTCATTTTTTTAAACTTTGTAAAGCTTATATAATAATGAAAATTAATACTATTCGTAGTATTTATCAATTTGAAATTTATATGCTCATATACATATTTAAACGTATAATTCACAATTTATTTAATAAATAACATTTCTTTTAATTTATAAAATAAAAAATGTATTACGGCAATATAATTTACAAATAAGTTACGTGTTAAAGAAATTTAAGAGCCGATTATAATAAATTGAATTATAATTATATTCACAATTTTTTCAAGATGATAACGATGGCAGAATTTACCTACAAATAAATTATGAGAAATCCATTACTCCTTTAGCTTCAACAGAGAAAAAATATGAAATTATTGAAGGCTACGTACATTATCCTGTAGTGCCTTCTAATTATTTTTTACAAATATTTTGTAACAATATTTAAATATAAATAACATAGAAAAAATTAGTATTTGGTTTATTCTTTGTCATACAAAAAATTAATAGGCGCGCGCAAGACTACTAGTAACTTGAAAACGGTTACAGATACATTGATGAAATTTGGAGGGCTTATTTTCACCACTAATATCTTGAAACTGACCAAAGGATTTCTGAAAATATTTATTGAAAAATTGGTTCAGCACACAATAATATTTTAAAAATCGGGTTTTTATAGTAAAACTTTTTTTTCTAGCATAATTCAAAGTTGATGCAACAATATAAAAGATTCCTTGCTTTGAAACGAATCGATTGACTTATAATATTAATACATTTCATTAAAGATTAGGGAAGTTATGGTAATTTATATGTTTTGAAAATCGGTTTTTTATAGTGAAACTTTTTTCATTAACATAATTCAAAGTTGATGCAAGAACAGAAAAGATTGGTTGATTCGAGTCGTATCGATTGACCTATAATATTATTACATTTTATTGACGAGTAAGGATCCTATGTTAATGCATAATATTTGGAAATACGGTTTTTCATAGTAAAACTTATTTCTTCAACATAATTCAAAGTTGATGCAGAGAATATAAAAGATGCCTTGGTTCGATACGAATCGATTGAGCTGCAATATTAATACATTCTATTAAATAGTAGGGAAGTTATGGTAATTTATATATTTTTAAAATTGATTTTTATATTAAAAATTTTCTCATTCTCATAATTTAAAGTTGATGCGAGAATAGAAAAGTTGTGTTGATTCAAGACGAATCGATTGACCTATAACATTGATACGTTTTATTGAAAAGTAAAGAAGCTATGCTAATGCATAATATTTGAAGACACGGTTTTTTATAGTGAAACTTTTTTCATTAATATAATTCAAAGTTGATGCAAGAAAAGAAAAGATGTGTTGATTCGAGACGAATCGATTGACCTATAATATTATTACATTTCATTGACGAGTAAGGAAGCTATGTTAATGCATAATATTTGGAAGTACGGTTTTTTATCCTAAAACTTTTTTCTCCAACATAATTCAAAGTTGATGAAACAATACAAAAGATTCCTTGGTTCGATACGAATCGATTGACCTGCAATATTAATACATTCTATTAAAGAGTAGGGAAGTTATGGTAATTCGTATATTTTTGAAATCGTTTTTTTATAGTAAAACTTTTTTCGTTAACCTTATTCAAAGTTGATGCAAGAACAGAAAAAATGTGTTGATTCGAGACGAATCGATTGACCTATAATATTATTACATTTTATTGACGAGTAAGGAAGCTATGTTAATGCATAATATTTGGAAATACGGTTTTTTATAGTAACACTTTTTTCTTCAACATAATTCAAAGTTGATTCGAGAATACAAAAGTTGCGTTGATTCAAGACGAATCGATTGACCTGCAATATTATTACATTCTGTTAAATAGTAGGGAAGTTATGGTAATTCAAATATTTTTTTAATCGTTTTTTTATAGTAAAACTTTTTTCGTTAACATAATTCAAAGTTGATGCAAGAACAAAAAAAATGTGTTTATTCGAGACGAATCGATTGACCTATAATATTATTACATTTTATTGACGAGTAAGGAAGCTATGTTAATGCATAATATTTGGAAATACGGTTTTTTATAGTAAAACTTTTTTCTTCAACATAATTCAAAGTTGATGCGAGAATAGAAAAGTTGCGTTGATTCAAGACGAATCGATTGACCTATAAAATTGATACATTTTATTGAAGAGTAAAGAAGCCATGCTAATGCATAATATTTCAAAACACGGTTTTTTATAGTGAAACTTTTTTCATTAATATAATTCAAAGTTGATGCAAAAACGGAAAAGATTCCTTGATTCGAGGCAAATCGATTGATCTATAATATTAATACACTATTGAAGATTAAGGAAGTTATGCTCATTTATAATATTTGAATCATCTGTTTCAAACAGAAAAACTTTTTTCATCGACATAATTCAAAGTTGATGCATGAATAGAAAAGACTTTTTGATCATAAATTTTCAAATAGAATAATTCTGACCATTTTTTTAAAGAAATCATAGAGAAGAGATGGGGTGCGACAGAACTTTTTCCTTCCCTTTTCCAGCTCGAAAAATTATCATTACGAATACAAAATTTGATTTGTCTGATTTGTTTTTGTATTTAAAAAATTTTTTGTATTATTTTGTAATTTTGTATTTTTTATAAATTTCTATTTTTAAATTGATCAAAATGAAGACTTCGGTTTGTCTATTATTGAAAAAAATATCTAATGCTTCCTCTATGAGGAAGCAAATACATTTGACCATATAATTATAAATACAAAGTGGAAACACTCGAAATCGAATTTACAGCTAGTTTCTATTAATAAGAAGGTCTGAAATTGTTTGAAATTTTTAAACAAATTGGTCTAAAGTCGTATCAAGGTTGGATTAAAGTCCACATTAGAAGAGATTTAAACTGCAAGAATCCAGTTTCGATATAAGAGAGCAACAAATTTCCGGATCTGAGTGAGAAAAGTAGATCAACTAGCCCGGTTATGACGTCACTAATGGAAGATGTATCACCTGGAAGAAGGAAGCCTCTTATGCACTTGAAAATAAAGCGGGAAATTGAGATGAAAATGAAATGAGGACGTGCCTCAGTATGTCAATAGCCTCGGGTCACATAGAATAATATAGACTATACATATATACATAAATTATATTTCTATGAAGAGAGAAGTTTTTAGAAATTGAAGATTATATTCTCCTCAATTTAATTAATTGAATATTGATCTTAGTTTTTCTATAAACTATTCCATTTCTTATTTATTTCTTTATTTTCAGTCATTTATTAAATATAATGTTCTTATTTTATTAATAGTTATTCCTTTCTCAAATAATTGTAATCACGAGATCACGCATACATTTTCATATCATTTTATTTTCATTATTTTTTATCATTTTATTTTTATTATTTTATATCATTTTTATATAATTTGTAATCTTTTTCACTCTATTTCTTTAAAATTCGTCTTTCTTGGTTGAAATAAACTATTTTTTATTTGAATCAGCATATTTTTTTTTAAACTAATCTTCTTGGTCGAAAATTCAGTTATTTTATAAAAAATTGACTTTTTCGTTGAAAATTCATATTTTCGGCTTAAAAAAATTAACTGTTTGGTAGAAAATTCGTCTTTTTAGAAAACATTTAATTTTTTTTGTTTAAAAATACAACTGGTTGAAAATAAATCTGTTGTGGTTGAGGATTCAACTAATTTGATGAAAAATTGTCTTTTTTGGATGAACTAAACTGTTTTTCATTGAAAATTAAAATCTCTTTTGGTAGACATATCAACCAAAAGAGATATTCAAATTTAAGAGAAATTTAATTAATTGGTTGAAAATTAACTTTTTGTCGAAATTTTGATTTGAAATATCTTAGGGAAATTATATTTATATTAGAAACAAAATCAACAAATAAACCTAGAAAATAAACAGTTATTCAACATTTATATTAAAAAATTTTTTTTTTAAAATTAAAACAAAAAACTACACGTGCACGTCTAGAGGAGCATCATGATGATGCTCTTTTGCTCATGATGAAACTCTTTTTTGTAGGCACGTGCCACCTACTTTGACTAAATTTTTTATTTTTCTTTATTTTTAATGAACATTTAACTCTATTATATTGTGTCCATTTCAATAGGAATTTACTCGAATGACTTCAATTCATATAAAAAAAAATAAATAAACAAAGGTAGTCGCGGAAAAAAAGAGCTGGTGAGGTATCGGTGATTTAACGCTCCACTCATGGATAGGGGCGTTCCCGGTTCAAATCCTGGCTGAGGCAGATTTTTTCTTAATTTTTTTATATAAAAAATGTAATAACTTGGACCTTAACAGCTTTGAATGGTATGTAATAACCTCTTTCAAAAATTAATTTGACTCAATGTTGCAATTTGGTGATTATAGCTTCTTGAGAAGGGATTTATGTCCCAGAATGCAGGCAAATTGGCAGGTAGAATTTTTTTGAATTTCGTTAGTGTAACCTGCGATTCGTGGAGTATCAGGAGCGAGTAAAACGGCCAAGTGGAATAACGTGGCACACCGTTATTTGACCCACCGAGCCTAACGAAAGAGACCCGCTTCGTCTCACCGTGTTCATCTTTGATAGGTGAGAAAGATAGATAGCCTTGTTGAAATCGTCGATAGGCATCACTTAATACAGAAATTTACTGACAAAAAAAGGAACTCTGGAAATCCCCTGCTGAATCAACTTTGCCGAGACCTGTTTCAGAATTCCTTCCCAAATTAGGTGGCAAGCAAAAAATTCCCGACTAGAATTAAGAATATAAACTCAAGCGGGAAATAAAACAATTTTTTTTTAATTCACTAGAAAATTACCCTTTCTTTAGAAAAAATACACGGTTTATTTTCCAACATTTTGTTATAGATTTTACGGAAAATCTTATATAATTTGAAAACGTATGTGATTTACAGAAGTTTATAGCGAGAAAATTTCAGGAAATTCAATATCTCTTTCTTCAGTTTCGACCCTTGAGACTGTTTTATACATTCAATAAGAATGACACAATTTTTTTCATTTACTTACAATTCTTTTAAATTAGCAGATTTTTTTCTCGCATTAACAAATTATGTCGCGCTGCGTGTATAATAATCTGACACAGTAATTTTAATTTTTTTTTAATATTTAAAAAACATCAAAAAACATTTTCAACTCTGGTGGGAAAATTATGCGAAAAAGTACAGAAGACTAAAACTACCCATGTGGAAATCGGCCCAACTTAGCCCAACTTATAATTGGGCGCCAATTGGGCCCCAACTGGTTAGCCCAGATAACAAAAAGTGAAATTAATTTACAGATTATTTTAATTATATGAGTAAGTGGATGCAATCCCACCCGAATCCTGAAAGTTTTCCAATTATTCCGACTTTTTAATTATCAAAACTTATGTTAATAAAGCCGATCAGTGTTTGATTTCTTGATTGGGCTTACATTGGGCATACCCATAGAACGCCCATATTGGACGTTATGCATTAAATAACAGATAATGTTTATTATACGATTACATGGATGCAATCCCATCCAAATCCTGAAACTTTTACATTTATTGCGACTGTTTAATTATCAAAACTTATGTTAATAAAGCCGATCAGTGTTTGATTTCTTGATTGGGCTTACATTGGGCATACCCATAGAACGCCCATAGTGGACGTTATGCATTAAATAACAGATAATGTTTATTATACGATTACATGGATGCAATCCCATCCAAATCCTGAAACTTTTACATTTATTGCGACTTTTTAATTATCAAAACTTATGTTGATAAAGCCGATCAGTGTTTGATTTCTTGCTTGGGCTTACATTGGGCATACCCATAGAACACTCATAGTGGACTTTCTAAATTAATTAACAGATTATTTTAATTATATGAGTAAGTGTATTCAAATCCATCAAAATACTGAAGCTTTTACAATTATTCAGAAGTTTTAATTATCAAAACTTATGTTGATAAAGCCGATCAGTGCTTATTTATTTTTAATTGGGCTTAAATTGGGCTTACCCATAGAACGCCCATAATGAGCATTATCGGAGCAAACCTGCCTGGGCCCAAAAAGTAACCCCAGTTATATCGATAGAGGGCAGTAGAGAGATGAAATGTCAGCTGTGGTCTGCTGCTACTTACATCGCTAAATTTATTTTAAACTGCATCCGTTTAGAAGTAAATATGAATCGGGATAATTCTGATGAAAAACGCCGTGCGAATAATAAATTACGCATACGGGTTAAAAAATATTGAGCGATTCAAGCAGAATCCAGCACCCATATTTCATTCATATGAATGAAAATAATTCTTACATTATAACCTTACATAGTGAATGAATCATTTACGAATATACCTTGTTTATTATATTTTGGTTGGAAATGTTGAAGTATATTAATTTGCTGAAAATTTTTTTTCTCTCATTCTTAAAAAGAACTTCTGACCATTAAATTTTGTTTATACACTAAAATTTCTCTATCAACATTACGGTGAGTTTATAATATATTTTACATATTATATTTTTCATATACTTAAAATAATGAAACTTTTCGAATTAGATATAAGCTCTAAATTAAAATCGAAATTTCTTGAAAGCGACGAAGAGATCAGCAGAGTACAGTAACATTTTCAAGTAAAACAACAGTGAATAAACATTTGTTTTATACTTAGCATTTTGTAATTTTAAAAACCCCGCCTGTTTTAGTTAACGTGTGCGGCTGCGCGACCCGCAACGCCACAGACGGGCTCTGCCGTCTGCACTAAAGCAGTCGCGCACGCCATTTTTTCTTGCAGTCGAGTCCGTTCAAGCTTCCGTAAAATCAGACTATTTTCACAAAGTTCTTTCATTTTTTATAGTAAAAATAAACAAAATAAGTCATTGCCTTGTGTTCTTTCTCATTCTCAGTTGAGAATTTGTACTAAACCAAAAATGCAGAAAACACCACGTCAGATGCTTTTAGGACTGAGCTGACTGTTGGATGAGACTGGGATGGAGGTCAAAAGGAATAACAGGATGCTAAACGCTCTTAAATCATAAAAAAGTGTCAAATTAAAAAAAAATAATAACAAATATTTATCATTTATTATACTTTCAACTTTATGAATCTAATAATTGTACCATTTTTTATTAATTGGGCATAAAGTGGGCTGCCCAACTAAGGCCCAGCTATTTACCTCAATCTGGGCATTCGTTGGGCTGACCGTTACAACCCAGACAGTAGCCCAGTTGGGCAGTAATTGGGCTGCCCAATTGGGGCCCAACTATTAATTGGGCAATCTGGTTGGGGCCCAATCTGGCCCCAATTAACTTTTCCACATGGGTACTTTTACAGGAATCTACAAATAAATACAAAGAATTACAACCAAAATTAGTGGAAAGTACACATTTTTTCTATTATATTAAGACGAACTTTGTACTTTTTTTGTTTTAAATTGTTTTATTTTATTGTAGTTTTGATTTTCTACAAGAACAAATATTTAGAATATTTCAATGAGCTCTCTAAATTTTAATTAGTAAAATATAACTGATTGTCAGTTAAATTCTACTAATTGCTGTAGCTAGAATTGAGTCACTGACAATTAGTAGAATTGTATCGATTGTATTAGTAAAATGAAAATTACTAATTGAATCAGTTATATGTATATACCTGCAGTAATATAACTGATTCATCAGTAATATAACTGATTCATCAGTTATAGTTGTATTGAAGGAATCAGTTAATTTTAAGAGATTATGTTTCAAATATATTTGCGCACCATTTTTAAATGTGTAATTGTTTAAAGTTTAAAGTTTAAAGTTTGTTCACACATGTAATAATTTCTTATTCATTCATTAAAATGAAAATTTCAAAACAGACTATAATATTCTAAATAATATTGGTGTATAAAGAAAAGCTTCATTCAAAAATTGTTCCTCTATAAATTTATTCTAAGTCTATAATTGATTCACTGCATTCAGGGAATAATTGATTAACTTCAGTTACGGTATTTTTACTGTTAAAATTAGTAAACTTCGGAAAATAACAGATTCATCAATTAAAATGAAGTGTTTCTAGATTGATGTTCGTTTTGTTTATCAGCGTAAAAATTATTATAGATGGTGTAAAAATTGTTGATGTACTGATCCTAATTTTATTTTAGCTATGTAGCTTTCGCTCCATGACATGGAGCCTCATCAGGATCACATTTCCTCTACTCTATAATAAATTACAATCGGGTTTTAAATGCCTAAGTTTTTAAAATTATATAAATTATTTCAAGATAATTTAACAATCTAAAATAGCTTACCACATTACGAAGTCAGACTTTTGTTTTTAAAAATGGAGTATATATATGTAAAAAATGTTAAGAACATTTTCTTGCGTAGATGATTAAAAAAAGGAATATAATTATAATTTAAGAGTTTATCCTCTCCAGGAAATTTTAAAGTAATGTGGTAAGCTATTTTAGATTGTTAAATTATCTTGAAATAATTCATATAATTTTAAAAACTTAGGCATTTAAAAACCGATTGTAATTTATTATATAGAGGAAATGTGATCCTGATGAGGCTCCATGTCATGGAGCGAAAGCTAGATAGCTAAAATAAAATTACGATCAGTACATCAACAATTTTTACACCATCTATAATAAAATGAAGTGTACTGAATGAATTAGTAAAATTTCTACTGATTCATATTTAGAGAGAGATCAATTTAAATTAAGATATGTACATGATCTCTATTACAAAAAAATCTTCTATGTTTAAACTTTGAAGAAATGGTAGAATATAAAAAGACAATAATGAATAATCGTTATTAAACAACAAAAAACCTTAAATTTGAAGTTATTTTTTTCAAATATATAGAAATCGATTGGACACCATATATGTCATTCAAAATTATGTCATTGCAATATTCTCAATATTTGTCATCCTAGGTCGAAAAATAACAACTTTTTGACTGCAAATAAAAATTAAACAATTGAAAAAGAATTGATCACGGTCATTGAAATTAAAAGATTCGAATTCTTGAAGAAACCATTTTTTTCCTTGAGTTATAAAAATTGAAACGCAAATTAAGACACTCAAAGAGAAATACATACTTTTTAATTTAAACTTTTAAAATCAAATAAAAAACATGAATTGAAAAATTTTTAATTAACAGCCGTTGAAATGCAAAATTTTAAATTTTGACTTTTATACATTGTACAGTTAAAAGAAAAAAAAATAGAAATCCGCGCTATGATTGTCAATTCTATGAATTGAAGAATGAATCAAAAAATTTATAAATTTTCAAAATTATATCATTTTAAGCAATTTTAAGCTAGAAACATTGATTTATACATTAAAATTTGGTTTGAAATTTTTCTAAATATTCTCTTAAAAATTTGTTTAAAAAAAATCATTCAAAATTTTTCAAAGAATCTAATAATAATTTTATTATCATGGAACTTGAATTTTCCTAACATTTTTTGAAAATCCTGCAAAAGTAAAAAAGCTACCTTAAAATCATCCAGATTATTTTTTGAAAATTTTGTAAATCTTATTAAATATTCGGAAAAAAATAATTAAAAAAAAATTATTGTTAGTTTCTCTAGGAATTTTGATACAAATTTTTCATTAATTTAAAAACTTTCAAAATGCTTGAAAAGCTTATAAATTTTGTGTTCGAAATCTTGAAAATTTTTTCACGTTTCAAATTATTCTAGAATCTTTTCAAAACTTCTAAATATATTTTAAACTTACACGATTATTTTCCAAATTAATAGTTTTTCAATTGTCATTTATTAATGAAACAATTTTTTTTCTTTTAAATATTCTCTTAAAATTAATTTTTCAATACAAAAAATCATTTTAAATTTTCCCAGCAAACTTGAGATTTTTTTTCATTATCTTAAAATCTTTGAAGATCCTTAAAGAGCTTCAAAATTTTATTCCGAAATCTTGAAAATCTAAATTTATTTTTTTATTTTCTGAAATCTTTTCCAGTTTTAAATTAAGTTAGGATCTTCTCAAAACTTGTGAACATTTCCTAAACTAACTCAAATTTTTCCAAATTGATAATGGTTTCATTGTTATTTATACATTAAAATTCAATAATTTCACTCACATATTAAAAATCTGTTAAATATTACAATTAAAATTGTAACGTTCGAAGTTTAAATTTAACATTCTGAAAAATTTATATTTTCAACGTTAAAATCTGTAACTTGCTTAATTATGAACAGATTCAGAGTCGTCTTGTAAAATCAATTATTGTTCAATTTTCAATAATCGAACTACAGTTCAATTGATTTATTGTAAAAGCAAAAGTTCTGAATTAATGTGTAATATTTTTTTTTTAATCATAGTTTCTAGTAGAAACTTATATATTATATATCTTACAAAAATTGACATTAAAGTACAAATTTTTACAACAAAGTAAAAAAAAATATTAATAAAATGGCATAAAAATGTTTGAATTGTAGAAATTTATACTTTATTGTTAAAAATTCATTTTTTGATAGATGATTCATCGTTTTAGTTGAAAAATCTTCTTTTTTTTTAATTCAAACTGAAAATTTAACTAATCTATGTTTGTTTGGAGATTTATCTTTTTCTGTTGAAAATTCAACTATTTGGTTGAAAATTTATGTATTTTGTTGAAATTTTCTTTTTTTTTTGTGGTAGAAAATTAATCTTCTCGGTGACTAATTCACCTTTTTGGTTGAAAATTCAACTATTAGATAGAGAATTTCATTAAAAATGAAAATTTAGTTGAAAATGTATGTGTTTTGTTAAAAATTATTCTTTTTGGTTGAAAATTCATTTGTTTGGTTGAAAATTTAAATATTTTGTTGAAAATTTTTTTATTTGGTTAAAAACTTATTTCTCTAACTGAAAGTTAAACCATTATATTTTTTGATGAAGATGTATCTTTATCATTTGAAAATTCATCTATTTGGTTAAAAAATTGTCTTCTCTTGGTGGAACATTAACCTTTTTGGTTGAAAATTCAAATATTAGGTTGAAAATTCCATTACAAATTAAAAGTATTCGGTTGAAAATGCATGTATTTTGTAAAAAATTATTCTTTTTGGTAGAAAATTAATCCTTTTGGTTGAAATTTCATTTCATTGGTTGAAAATTACTTTTTTAAATTAAAAATGAATTTTTATAAATCTGTTTTTTCTTATAGAAAATTCATCTTCTGAGTTGAAAATTCAACTATTTGGTTGAAAAATTATTTTGTTTATTCAAAATGCATCAATTTCTTTAAACGTTCATTTCTTTGCTTATAAATGTAACAAATTTGGTTGAAAATTCGTTTTGTTTTTAAATTAATGTTTTTACTAAAAATGTAGCTATTTCATTTTTGCTTGTAAATTTATCTTTTTCAGTTAAATATTCACTTATTTTTTTGAAAAATCGTCTCATTCAGCAGAAAATTCAATAATTTTGGTAGAAAATGAATATTTTTGTGCTGTAAATCCAACTTTTTTTTTCAAAAATTCGTCTTTATGACTTGAAAAATCTATCTTGGTTGAAAAATATTTTTAAGTTAAGCTTAAAAAAATGTTAATTCAAACGCTCAATAATTTTCGCGTATAAAATGAAAGTTTGTAAAAATTTTCAATTGAAAATTTCTTAATTAAAAGCCGTTTAACTGAAAAATTTCACATTTTTAACTTTCATACATTGTATGAATAAAATATTTAAAAAAAATAGAAATCCACGCTGTCATTTTCAATACTATGAATTGAAGAATGAATAAAAAAATTGATAAATTTTCAAAATGATATCATTTTAAGCAATTTTCAGCCAGAAACATTAATTTATACATTAAAATTTGTTCTGAAATCTTTTTAAATATTCTCTTAAAAATTTGTTTTGATAAAATAATTTTGAAATTTTGCAGAAACCTAATGTGTTTTAAGTGTTTTGAAATCTTTTCACGTTTTAAATTATTTTGGAATCTTTTCAAAACTTCGAAATATATTTCAAACTTACTCGATTATTTTCCAAATTAATAATTGTTCAATTGTTATTCATCATTCAAAAACTTTCTTTTAATCTTCTTAAATATTCTTTGGAAATTAATTTTTCAAAATAAAAAATCTTTTTAAATTTTCCCAGCAAACAGAAAATTTTTTTATTTTCCTAAAAACTCTAAAGATTCATAAAAAGCTTCAAAATTTAATTTAAGAAAAATATATATTTTTTAGTTTGTGTACATTTCTACAATAAACCCAAGTTTAAAAAATGTATTTAACTGTACTTTTCTGTTAAATTTTGTACATTTTTTACAAAAAAAGTACATGTTTCCACAAACAATTACAGTTGTAGGAATGTTGTACTTTCTTGTAAATTTTTTTTTTTCAACAGGTAAAATAATAATTTTTAACAAAATATATGAGTTTGGAACCAAATAATTGAATTTCCATAACAAAAATAATAACTTTGAACAAAAAAGTTAATTTTCAACCAAAAAGATGAATTTTGCGCAGGAATGCATTTTAGCGCAGGAATTTTTTTGCACATTTTAGTCCAGTAATAATTTTTTTTCTTCTCTCCACGATATTTTTTAAAAATTATTACCTTTTATTGAAAGAGATGTCAAACTAAATTTTTATTTTCTCATAACAGAATAATTTGTTTGTGTTAAACCACTTTTTTTATTTCACTTCCCCATATCTCGCTAACAAGTTTTCATTTTTGTAAAAAATTGAAAATTCATTTTTAAATCGCTACCGAAAACCGATTTTCAAAACCTGCGAAATTGTAACCTTAAAATTCTTGAACGATTTACTCGGAATTGGTTTTACTATTTTAGATCAACATTTTTTTTCCTCATTCAGAAACTCAAAATCTCGGGAGTAAGTTTTTATTTTTTATTTAATTTGAAGATTACATTTTTTATCGCAATCCGCAGCCTAGTCTGTTCCTGTTTGTGGTCAGTTTCACTTTGAGATTATCAGCTGACACATCTATTTCCTCGAAAATAGATAACTGTTTCTAATCAATTTTTTTTGGGCTTGAATCAGCAATACGTCATCTCGGAAGAGGACTTTTGTCTTATTTTTAAAAAGTAATTTAGATTTTACAGAATGTTTTTTTTGCTCTCCAGAAATATTCCGATTTTGTTGGTTATCTATTTCTGTACTGCCGCCCTTTACATATCTTTTGAAATAATTCAAACTTTTCCACAAATTCAAAACTTAAAATTTATCTTTAAAAAAACCTGATTCATTAAATTTTTTCAAAAAATGGACTGTTTCCCAAAATGTAATATGTAAAATGTAATATGTAAAATGTAATATGTGAAATGTAATATGTAAAATGTAATATATAAAATGTAATATATAAAATGTAATATGTAAAATGTAATATGTAATATGTAAAATGTAATATGTAAAATGTAATATGTAAAGTGTAATATGTAAAATGTAAGATGTAAATTGCTTCAAAAGATTTCTGAAAAATGTCGAAAATGAAATCTGGAAGATTTTGAGGCAATTTTTTTAATAAAATTTTTTTTTTTTAATTTTTGGAAAAATTCTAATTATTTTAAAAGATATTTCTAAGTTTAAAACAATTTGAAAATATTCCAAAAAATTTTCATCAAAGGTTTCAAGAAAATAATCAAAATTGCTCACGATTACTGGGAAAATTAAAAGTGCTTTTTTTTATTTGAAAAATTAATTTTTAAAGAAAATTTTTAAATTATCTAAAAAATGTCGAAAGGTTTCTAAAAAATGTCAAAAAAAAGAGGTTTTTTAGACAATGTTTTTATTTTTGAAAAAATTTGCAACAAAGAAAACATTCCGATCATTTTAAAAGATAATAATAAGTTTTTTGAGGAATTTAAAATTTGAAAATATTTAAAAACATTTTAAACAATCTTTCAAGAGAATAAAAAAAATTCTTAAGATTACTGAAAAATGAAAAAAAAAATATAAAAAAAAATGTTTTCCTGAAAGAATAATTGAAATTTTTTAAATGTTTCAAAAAATTTTGAACAAAATGTAGATTTTAAAAGATTTTGAAATTAAATTTTAAAACATTTTTAGAAATTTAAAAGGTTTCAAGAGAATATTTAGAAAGATTCCAAAATTTTTAAAAAAGAATTTCGAAAATTGTAAGGAAGTTTCAGGAATAAGTCGAGTCTTTTAAAAAGATATTCAGGAATCCTATGAGTTTTTGAAGACATTAAAAATATTGTATTAACTTTTAAACTGACTCGAATTTTTCCCAAGATTTTTTAAAATCGTGTAAAATAAAAATACTGAGAAATTTTCAAAATTTTTAAAAATTTTCCCAAGAATCTTAGGAAAATTATATTTATATAACGTTAGAAAGAAATGAACAAATGAATTTAAAAAATAAATTGTTACTGGAAAAGTTTATTCTGTTTTAACAATAATTTTTCCCTTTGAATTTTAATGTTGTTTCAAAATTTATTTAGTTGAAAATCAATTTTTGTTGATCGAGGGTTCAATTATTTTGTTCAACATTCGTTTTTTTTTTATAAATTCAACTTTTTTCTACTTCAAATTAAAATATTTTCTAGTTGAAATATTAACTATTATATATAATTTTTTTTTTAATTTATCTTTTCAGTTGAAAATTCAACTACTTGGTTAATAGCCTAACAACTTCAAAAAAATTCATTTGTCTTAAGATACATAATTTCACTTCAAGATTCATCTTTTTGGTTGAACATGTAACTATTTTGTTAAAAATTAGTCTTTTTTGATAAATTGAACTGCTTTTGAATTAAAACTGGAATCTTTTTTTATTTTATCATTTTAGCTGAGAATTAATTTTTTTGGTTGATGATTCAACTACATGGATGAAATTTGTACTACTTTATTAAAAATACATTTTTTTGGTTAAAGATTCATAATTTCAATTGAAAATTGGTATTTTGAGTAAAAAATTAATCTTCTTGATTCGAAATTCATCTTTTTGTTTGAAAATTTTATTTATCTATTTTATCAAAAATTCGTCTTTTTGGTTTATATCAACTGTTTTTCTCTTTTTGAATTAGCATCTTTTTTAGTAAAAAATTGATCTTTTTGGTACAAAATGTTATATTGTTGAAAATTATATATTTTTGTTGGAAATTCATATTTTCGGGTTAAAAAATCAAACTATTTTTTTTTTGACAAATTATTCCTTTTTGGATGAACTCAACTGTGTTTGATTGAAAATACAAATTGCTATTAGTTACAATAAAAATTATGTGTTACATTTCTCGTTTATATATAATCTTTTTTGATTCAAGATTGAACTAATTGGTTGGAAATTAACTTTTTTTGAAATTTTCATTCTGAACACGCACACCAGCCTGAGCTGTACCTTTTTAATCTACAAATTTTTCCAACAAAAAAAAAATTCAAAATCTCATGATTCAGGAAATTTCGAGTTTTGCCTTTTATGATTGATTTTTTGTTGTTTCCATTTTCTAAAAGTCTTGAAAATGCATGTTACTAATTTTTATACATATAAAATTATCCTCTTTATATTACCATCATTGTAAATAATTTAGTGACAATTTTTAAACTGATTTGTAAGGAAAATAATAATTTTTTCTTACTTGATCTCATTTTTTTTTTAAACTAAGTTAATTTTTTTAATGGATTTACTGTATTTTGTAATTATCACACCGTATGTCAAATTATTATCGAAAAATGTAAAACAAGTAAGATCTCAACAATTTATTACATGCATTTTTAAGGCATTGAGAAAATAAAAAAATAAAAAATAAATCATCAAAAAAGACAATTGTTCAAATTCAAAATTTTTTTTCTGCCTCATAAAATGAATCCCATTGAGAAAGGTTCCGGAAATAGACCACGTGTGAATGTAAGTGCATTTACAAACTTTCGCCGAAACATATCTGCGATGACCCACTACTTGTGAAGTTTCCATTTGCGAATACAGATTTCTTGTTAAAAAAAAAGTTGAATGCTTTAATTTTTTATTCAAGTAAGAGAAATTTTGGTGAGTGTGGAAAGTGCCTGATTATGAACGGAAGGTTCATCAAATAAGGGGAAAAGTAAAAAAGAGCATTTTCAAAAAATTAGTTACAGAGAATTTGTTTATTTTATGTTATCACAATTAAATTGTAATCAATGTTATGACACAAGGAATCACTTGAATCTTTTTTGCACGGCCTCTTCCAAAAACTCGACTATAATGCAGTGTTTACGCACTAGTGCGTGAAAGGACCTTTTTACGCACTAGCAACTTTTTTGTCCCGTTTGGATCACTTGAATCTTTTTTGCACGACCTCCTCCGAAAACTCGACTATAATGCAGTTTTTTACGCACTAGTGCGTGAAAAGACCTTTTTACGCACTGGCAACTTTTTTGTCCCGTTTGGATCACTTGAATCTTTTTTGCTCCACCTCCTCCGAAAACCCGACTATACTGCAGTTTTTTACGCAATAGTGCGTAAAAAGACCTTTTTACGCACTGACAACTTTCTTGCCCCGTTTGGATCACTTGAATCTTTTTTATGCGACCTCCTCCAATAATGCAGTTTTTACGCACTAGTGCAGGGGTCTCCACAATCCACAGGTGCAGCGTGACCCAGGATCGCACGACCTTTTTCAAGATCTACCATTTTTTTTTCGAAGGGAAACTGAGAGAAAATTTATGACCTTTCGGAAAAAAATCCTTGTTGGAAGGGCTCAGTTCTGAAATTTGAACATGGAGGACCCTTTTTTTTTAAAGGGTTCCAAGCGGCTCGAATCAGGTAAAGGATTTTGACAGTTCTGGGTCAGAGCGGAGTAGATCCGACCTACTGGCCTGGGATCCCAAGTAGATACAGGATCTACGTTTGGAGACACCTGCACTAGTGTGTAAAAAGACCTTTTTACATACTGGAAACTTTTTTGTCCCGTTTGGATCACTTGAATATTTTTTGCACGACCTCCTCCGAAAACTCGACTATACTGCAGTTTTTACGCACTAGTGCGTAAAAAGACCTTTTTACGCCCTGGAAACATTTTTGTCCCTGTTCAGCCCTGTTTTTTGCGCCCTTGCCACACAAATAACTATTTTATGGAAAGTCCAAATCCATAATCAATTTCTCATGGTTGAGGAACATTTTTACTCACAAAGAGATAATCAGAGTTGGATTTTTTTTTAATCACGTAAATTCCCTCCTGAGAGTCGATTGGATGACTATTAATTTGCCAAAAGCGATCCGTTTTCCAAAAACAGTTAAAAATTAAATTTTAAATTTTCTTGGATTTTCCACAGTTCAAGGAAAAACTACTGAAAATTAAAGAAAATTCAAAATTTAGTTTTTTACAGTTTGCATTTTTAATTTTCTTGAATTTTCATCAGTTGAAAACTCAATTCTCAATTTTTAAAAGATGAATTCTTAACGATTAAATTGTTAACAGTTGGAAATACAAAATTGAACATTCAACAGTCGAATTTTAATTTTTTTTTAAATTTTTGTCAGTTGAATTTTCTTCAATTTTCATCAGTTGAACATTCAGTTGTCAATTTTTAAAAGTTTAATTCTTAACATTAAATTTTTAAATTTTGAAAATCAAAAATTAAATTTTCAGCTTTCATGAATTTTCAACAGTTTAAAAATTAAATTTTCTAGAATTTTCAACAGATGAAAATTTAATTTTCAATTTTCTTGAATGTTCAGCAGTTGAAAATTTAATTTTAATTTTCCTGAATTTTCAATAGCTGAAAATATAATTTTCAACTGTTGAAAATAACATTTTTAATTATCTTGAAATCTCAACAATTGAAAATTGAATTGTTGAAAATTAAGGAAAATTAAATATTTGTTTTATAACAGTTGAATTTTTAATTTTCTTTTATTTTCAGCGATTAAATGTTCAACCGTTAAAAACTTAATTTTTAATTTTCAAAAGTTGAATTCCTAACGGTTAACATTTTAATGGTTGACAATCAAAAATTGAACTTTCAACAGTTGAATTTTCAATTTTTTTTTTCAATATTTGGCAGTTGAATTTTCTTCAGTTTTCAACATTTGAAAATTTAATTTTAATTTTCCTGAATTTTCAATAGCTGAAAATATAATTTTCAACTGTTGAAAATAACATTTTTAATTATCTTGAAATCTCAACAATTGAAAATTGAATTGTTGAAAATTAAGGAAAATTTAATATTTGTTTTATAACAGTTGAATTTTTAATTTTCTTTGATTTTCAGCAATTAAATGTTCAACCGTTAAAAACGTAATTTTTAATTTACAAAAGTTGAATTCCTAGCGGTTAACATTTAAACGGTTGACAATCAAAAATTGAACTTTCAACAGTTGAATTTTCAATTTTTTTCAATATTTGGCAGTTGAATTTTCTTCAGTTTTCAACATTTGAAAAATTAATTTTAATTTTCCTGAATTTTCAATAGCTGAAAATATAATTTTCAACTGTTGAAAATAACATTTTTAATTATCTTGAAATCTCAACAATTGAAAATTTAATTGTTGAAAAATTGAAGATAATTGACTTTTGAAAAGTTGAAGTTTCATTATCTTATTTTTGGACCAGATTATTCTTAATTAATTAATTAATTTATTTATTTATTTATTAATTTTCATTCTTAAGCAGTTGAATTTTCTCAAATTTTCAATTTTATTAAGTTTCAATAGTTGAAAATTGAATTGTTGAAAATAAAAAAAATTTAATTTTCAACAGTTGAATTTTTTGTTTCCTTTCATTTTCCGCAATTAAATTTGCAATAGTCAAAAAATCAATTTTCAAAAGTTGAATTCCTAACGGTTTAATTTTTAACGGTACTAAACTTTTAACAGTTGAATTTTTAAGTTTTTAAATTTTCAAAAGTTGAATTTTCTTTAGTTTTCAATTTTCTTAAATCTTCAATAGTCGACAATTCAACTGTTAGAATTGAAGAAAATTGATTTTTCAACAGTTGAATTTTCCATTATCTTTTATTTTCAGTATATGATAATTTTGAATAGTTTAAAATTCAATTTTCGATTTTTTATAGTTGAATTTTCAGTTGTTGTAAATTTAAAATTGAATTTTTGACAGCTGACTTTTTAATTTACTGTTTATTTTTTAGTAGTTGGATTTTCTTCAATTTTTCACAGTTAATAATTATAATTTTCCTAAATTTTCAATAGTTAAGAATTGAATTATTATTCAATTCAATTAAGAATTGAATTATTACTCAATTCAATTAAGAATTGAATTGAATAATAATTTAATTCTCAACAGTGGAATTTTTTATTTTCTTCAATTTTTCAAAATTAAATTTTCAATAGCTGAATACTGAATTTTCAGTTTTCAACAGTTTAATTCCTAGCGGTTGAATTATTAACGATAGAGAATTAAAAATTGAACTTTCAAAAATTGAATTTTTAATTTTTTCAACTTTCAAAAGTTGAATTGTCTCTAATTTTTGATTTTCTTAAATTTTCAATAGTTGACAATTGAACTGTTGACAATGGAAGAAAATTGATTTTTGGACAGTTGAATTTTCCATTTTCTTCTATTTTCAATAGATGATTTTGAACAGTCAAAAATTCAATTTCCAATTTTTCATCGTTGAATTTTCAGCTGTTGCAAATTTAAAATTGAATTTTTGACAATTGACTCTTTAATTTATTTTCTATTTTTTGTAGTTGGATTCTCTCCAATTTTTAACAGTTGAAAATTGAAATGTTAAAAATTGAAGAAAATTTACAATAGAATTTTAATTTTTCTACAATTTTTAGCAGTTGAATTTTCTTCAATTTTCAGTTTTCTTCATTATTCAGCAGATGAATTTTTTCCCCTTTTAAAAGTCTAATTTCTGACTGTTGGAAAATTGAAGAAATTGCAAAATTAAATTTCAAAAATTTCATTTTTCTATTTCCTACCATTTTCAGCAGTTGAATTTTCTTCAATTATCAATTTTCTCCATTTATAAACAGTTGAATGTTCCATTTCTTCCATTTTCAGAAATTGTATTTTTGACAATTGAAGACCTAACTGTTGGAAATTCAAGAAAAAAGTGTATATTTGATTGAAAACAAGTTTTAAAAATTACCAATTTACATAATTAATAAATTAATGATTTATATAATTTCTGAAAAATTTTGGTCAAATTCAGAAGAACATTGTTATTTTATATTCAATCAAAGGAAAATTTATTTAATTAAAGAAAATTTATTCACCAAAAAGAAATATTCCTATGGAAGACATTTTTCACTGTTATAAATTTGAATAAAAATGGTAGAAAATAAAAAAGAATTTTAAAAATACAATCTAGCATTTTGTAATGTTTAAAGACACTAAAATTGAATTATTATGTAATATTTGTATTTAAATCTTAATCAAGATTTAAAATCGTAAAATTATTTTTTTTATCGCTCGTAATTTGTCAGCGTTTGACCCACATTGATATAACAGTATTCGGACTTCCTGTCTTCGATGAATACATAATTTAAATTTGAAGAAGCTTTTTTGAAGAATTCGCCAATTTAAAGATTTTTGATAAGACCTTGAGTAATTTTATTCTCTTACATTCTATTTTTCATTTTTTTATTGGATATATTTCTTCTTTCACGTTTTTATTTATTTTTTTTGCTAGGTCCTTAAAAACGCGATTCTAGTACTTATACTAAATTTTCTTCAACTTACAAAGATTTTTTAAAATTTTGTTCTGTGTTTACAATTTTTCATAAAAATCATATTATTTATTCATAAAATTAAAATTAACAAAACTTGTATTTTTCTTTATGTTTCAGGTAGCATTACCAAAGAATCAAAAATAGTATGCCAAATCAAAAATGGATATCAAAAAGCGCCCTCTTTTCACTTTATATTGCCGCTTCAACGTGGACGGCCCTCGGTAAGTTTAAAAATAAATTTAATATGAAAATTTAGAAAATATTACGAAAAATTTGTTTGATAGATTTTATTAACATTGACAAAAATAAATAATTGAAAAACAGATCTTGGATATCATAAATAAATTATTTACGGTTCTGTTGTTTCAACAACGGGTTGGATCAGGCGGTAGCGGTTCGAGTTTGTAACCGTCAAGTCGGGGATCGATTCCTACTGACGGAATTTTTTGTCAATTTTTTTTATTGCAATGGACTATTCAATTTGCTCAAATCAAATAAAAATATTCATTTTTGAGCATTTTTTCCTTATGGAAAAATTGTGGTTATCAACCTTAATGACTGCCGAAGCCAATATTTGAAGGATAAATCAGTTGCGTGATTTCCTTAAAAAATTCTGATTCCTCATGTAATTTTTTGTTGAAAAAAACATCACTCATCACTCTATTTCAAAAATATGAATATTATAATAGTAATAAAAACTGACTTTTATTTATATTCTATTTTTATATTTTTTATTTTTATCTTGAAGAACAATAATAATGATAAAAAAAAATTGTTCAATTGCATGACGAAAAATGAGTCAATAAGTCAATTACAAAAAAAATGGAAAAAATGCCAGCAGCAAGAATCGAACCCAGGCTTTCGAGTTACAAACTCGGAAATCGAAAATAAGAAAATGAAAATTTTTCGGGAATTTTTGAATAGGAAACCCTATAAGGATGAGGCGAGAGGCACTAATCGAGGCCACAAATTGGACAGAGCTAGCTGAGGAATGGATGAGAACTAAAGAACGCAGTGTTGATAAATTTGGCGTCACACTGTTACCTTTTCGAGAAAAACTGCGTGATCTACCACCGACTGCTGAAACAGTTGTTATCGAAGGAATGGGTATCGAGCAGTATAAGCGGGTAAAAAAACTGTATTTTTATTATTATTATTATCATACCATTAAACCAGATCCCTTCGGGTTTGAGGCGGTATAGAGGGGGGGGGGGGGAGATTTTCAGATAAATCTAGAAATCCTGTTGTTTATTTAAATAACACGTTCGTTCTGGACCACTGCTCCCACCCATGTGGCTGATCAATCTCTCTAGCAATTACCCCAGGTGAAGAGCTTCACAAAGTCATCATGTGTTATAGATCATTAAAAAAACCAGAGTAAGTTTTCTGCAAATTTTTTTTAGATATTTCTATCTAAATTACAAGAAGATTAATTAAAATTAATTATTAATTAAATTAATTATTCCTAAATAGATTAGTTTGTATGCAGTAATAGTAAGAATAGCGTGCTGTGTTCGATTATTACATGTTTATTATTTTGATTGACTAGATATTAAAGAATAAGCACATGTGAAAATTTAAAGTACTATAAAATATAAATAATTATTAAGAATTAAAAAATAATAAAAATCGACGATGTTTAGAATTTTAGATCAGTTAACTTGTTTAATTTGGAATGTTTATTGTTTAAACTCATTAAATTTTGAAGATTGATAATTAAAAACTCTTCAGTTTTAAAGATGTTTAAATAAAATGTTAAACTTGTATGATTGTTGAGATCAAAAGTAAAATTTGTAATTCTCAATCTTCGAAATTGAAGAAATTTGGAATGTAAAGCATTAAAATTGCAGCATTTTTAATTTTAAAACATAAAACATAAAACTAGCATACATTTCAATTATTTATTTTCAGTACTAAAAACTTTTCAATTTTAAGGATGTATAAATAAAAATTCTTATATTTGGATGATTTTGAAAGTCAAAAGTTTTCAATTCAAAATCTTCCAAGTTGAAGAAATTTCAAATGAAATCGTTACAATTATAGAATTTTGAATTGTAAAACTTAAAACTTGCATAATTTTTAATTTGTGCATTTTCAAAATTGAAAACTCTAGAATCTTAAAGAATTAAAAATTTTAATTTTTGCAATATTGAAGAATTGCAATTGAAAATTCTTGAATTCTGAAAATATTAAATCGCAGCATTATTCAATTTTAAAGATTTAAATTTTTAAGCTATGTAATTTTGAACGTTTTTTTACAGTTAAATTTTTAAGATTAACAAATGAAAATTCTTTAATTTTAACGATGAACAGTTTAACATTCTTTAAATTTTAAATTTCAATGTGTATAATTTAAAATAATGCAATTTTGAATGTTTTTTTCAACATTTCAATTTTGAAGATTTATAATTGAAAAATCTTTATTTTTAAAGATATCTATATAAACAATATTACACTTTGATGATTTTTGAGATCAAAAGTAAAATTTTTAACTCTCAATCTTCCAAATTAAAGAAATTTAAAATGTACCGCATCAAAATTACAACTTTTTTATTTTAAAACTTAATACTAACTAATATTTTAATTGTAAATTTTTGATATTATAAAGTCTTCATTTTCAAAGATGTATAAATGAAAGTTCTTAAATTTGGATGATTTTTAAGATCAAATGTAAAATTTTCAATTCTCAATCTTCCTAATTGAAGAAATTCATAATTTAAAGCATCGAAATTATAGCATTTTTTATTTTAAAACTTAAAACTTGCATAAACTTTAATTGAAAATTTTCAAAATAAAAAAATCTTCAAATTTTAAGATTTATAATTCAAAGTTCTACAATTTTGAAGAGTTACAATTAGAAACTCCTGAATTCAAAAGATGTATAAATTACTGAAAATTTGTATATTTGGATGATTTTGGAAATCAAAAGTAAAGTTCACAATTATACATCTTTCAATTTTTAGAAATTTTTAATATAATGGATCAAAATTACAGAATTTTTTTATTGTAAAACACAAAATTGGAATAATTTGTAATTATACAAAATTTAAAAGTCTTTCATTCTCAAGATTTGAATGTACCTAAATCATCAAAATTACAGTATTTTTAATTGTAAATTTTTAAAATTAAAAATTTAAATATTAAAGATTTGAAATTCAATGTTTATCTTTATGTAATTTTCAACTTTTTTTGGAAGAGTTTAATTTTGAAGATTTACAATTGAAAACTCTTCAATTTTTAATTAAAATTAAAAATATATATTATATTATATATATATTATTATATAATTATATTATATTATATATTAATATTAAAATTAAATTAAAAACTAAAATTAAAAATAAATTATTATTTATTATACAGAAGCGGAATAGCTTGTGTCTATTAATTGCTTCTTCACAGAGAGACGTTGTGAATGACCTAACTTTTCAAATCTACTTTTTTTCATATATTTCGATATAATTCGACCCTAGGAGCTCGAAAACACAATTAAAAAAATTATAAGTGGTCTTTTTTTAGTTTAGAGATTAAAAAAAATTACCTTGTTTATATGAGTAAAACTTTTTTGATATTCAAAATACAACAATACGATATCTAGTATATTTGTTCGGGTCTTCGAGACGCATCGATCGACCTATTGTTGAAACTTTTATGACCTACCAGTACCGATTTATGTAAAAAAAAATTGTTCATTCTGTTCAAATGAGAAAAAATTTTCTGATATTCAAAATACATCAATACTATGAGAAGTGTATTTGTTCGCGTTTACAAGAAAATTTTTAATTGTAAATTTTCAAAATAAAATCTCATGAATTTTAAATATTTACAGTTGAAATTTCTGGAATTTTCAAGTTACAATTGAAAATTCTTTAATTGAAAAAATATAAAATTAGAAAACATTCAATTTTTAAGATTGATATTCTAGTGGTAATTTTAAAGATTTGTGATTTAAAATTTTCAATATTTTCAATTAAAGAATCTTCAATATTTATTGTGTATAATATAAAATGATATAATTTTGAATGCTTTTTTTTAAATCGATTAATTATGAAGATTTAAAATTGAAATTTATTCAATTTTATAGATTTGCAATTGTAAATTCTTTAACGGTAAAAAGTAAAAATGACAGCGTTGATTTCTTTTTTGGAAATTCTTATAATTTTTAGGATAATACGTAACATATGTTTCCGCACAAAAAAAAAAAAAAATTGCCGGAACTTCTAGTTACTTGAATCAGGGACTGAAAATGTAAAAATTAAATTACTATTTTTACAAACTAACTCTAGCCGTTATTACAGTCAGAAAAGTCTTTGTTTGAATCAAATTCATTCTCTGACATAGTCTCAAACAAATATTTGCTTGATTTAAACAAATATTTTTTTGATTCAAATAAAATTTGTTTCATTCAAACACGCCATTGTTTAACTCCAACAAATTTTATTCAAACAAAACAAATTTTATTTTAATCAAATGAATTTTATCTTTGAGATAGGGTCAAATAAATGTTTGTTTGATTCAAACAAACATTTTTCCTATTGTACTTCCCTTTTTTAAGGATCTTCCGCAACACTGTATCTAATTTTAAATGATAATAATTTGATATATAAATTCAAACAAAAAATTTCCATTGAATTGAAGCAACTTCAAGTGAAAACAGAATTTTATGTTAATGTTTGAAAATGGTTAATGGCAAAAAGAAATCAAAGAGACAAAAGCACGCGATAAGTGAACGGAATCATAGGAGCTTCAAGGTGGACAAAGTGAATCATTGAATTGGAAGATTATTATTAATAATTCGGTATTTGTCAACAATTTTCAAAAATGCAGATAAATGAAAAATATTTGAGAGTAATTAGCAATCATCATTTTTGGGAAAAAAGTTTAGAGCAAATTGTATGAAAGCCTATAGGATAACAGTGTGATGTAAACCGACTTTTTGCATCTTATACCCACCAGGAAATGATAATCGTTTATACTTTTTCTATCAAATCTAACGACCTTGAAATCCTTCTATCTTGGCACTTAATTTCTTTTTCTTGTCATTCGACCGTTAATTTTCACTTTCACTTTTGATACAAAAATCCTTTCACTGAGCCAACGTCACGAACGCATTATAATTGCAGCGATGCATCAACTCGCATAATGCATCACTTTTTATTTTCACTAGAAGTCGAATTTATATTAGGAAAAAATATTCTTACTGTTAAGTTCAATTTTTTTTAGTGACTTACCCTAACAATATCTTTCCTAGAATTTTAGGACTTGTAACTGTCTCATTGTCAAACCCCCACCACTGCCCACTTCTTGGGCTAATATTTCAGGGTTGCTACGATCAATAATGTTAATTATTTATTTTTATTATCATCATTTATCATAATATAATATAATATGTAATATTATATTATTATTTATTATTGTTAATCGGTCAAGCAAGGTAAACGGAAAGTTTACCTCAGTTTGGTCTACTCAGCTGACTATTACCCTGATGAAGGATTACCTGCAACGTTTCGTACCCGCAGTTTTTTTTGTGTAGTGACAACAGTCATGAAGAATTTTGTAAGGGGTCATTTACAAATTACGTAAGACATACGTAAAATAGAGAATTTTAAATCAAATAGTTGAGTTTTCAGCTCAAAATGATAAATTTTGAAACAAAAAAGGAAGAATTAAATTTTGTATGAAAAGAATGAATTTTCAATTTAAAAAAATGAATTTTCAACAAAATAGTAAAATTTGCAACATGAGTGATGAATCTTCAATTGAAAAATGAATTCTCAATAAAATGTGTAATAGTTTTCTCCGCCAAAAAATATTTTCTTACAATCAAAACCAGTTGAATTAAACCAAAAAATGCGAATTTTAAACAAATAAGTGGAATCTTCAAACAGTGAAAAAAGAAATTATTTCCACCAAAAATTCTTGTTTACAATTAAAAACAGTTGAATTGAATAAAAAAATACGAGTTTTCAAAAAATTAGTTTAATCGTTAAACAAAAGAAACTAATTTTCAAACAAAAAAAAACGTTCAAGAAAAGAGTTATATTTTCAACCAAGAAAGATTTTTTATTCTTCCTTTTCAGAAATTTGAAATAGTTTATCCAGTAACTGGAATTTTCGAAGATTTAAAATATTAAAATAAGTTAAAAGCCTTCTAATTTTAAAAGTTACCAAAGAAACTTCTCACATGATTTTCAAGTTGATCAATTTAATGAGTGGAGAAGAAGTATTTTTTTAGATATCTACTCAAAATTTAAAAAAATCACTGCGACCTCTAAAAATTATTATGAATATTTGTTGAGCTGAAATTTTCTAGATTTCAAACATCTTCAAAAATTGAAAAAAATTAATCGCTAATATGTGCAAATATTTAATTTTCAAAATTTAAGCTATTTCCATAATTATGAAAAACAAATTTTTCATAATAAAGCGAATGTAACAAACTCATCAGCATTTTCAAAAATTGGACCTTTCATAATTTTATGGGAATTGATTATTATTATAAAATTATGAATATATTATTGAGATAACATAAATGATATTTCAACAACAACAAATTAAATTTTAAATGAAAAAACAGTTGAATTCATGTCAGAAAAATTTTCAACAAAATAGCTAAATACTCAACCAAGAAAAAAATTAATTTCTACCAGTTGAATTTTTAAACGAAAAAAATTAAATTAAAAAAAAATGAGTTTTCTACAAAACAGTCAATTTTTTTAAACAAAAATATGAATTTTTAACGCAGTAAATACATTTTTTAACACAAAAACGAATTTCCACCGAATAGTTCAATTTTTAACCAAAAAACGTTTTTCAGCCAATAGAGGGAAAAATTTTCATTCAAATTATATGATGAGGGGATAAATGGTTGTGAATACAAAATAAGAATTTTGATAAATATTTATTTCTTAGTTTCTCTTGTTCGTTTGTTTTTAAGGTTATAGAAATATAATTTTCTTAAGATTTTTGAGAAAAATTAGTAAGATTTTTGAAGATTTCAGAAATATCGAAAAAGTATATTTTTGTAATTTTACAGAATTTTGCAAAATTTTATGAAAAATTCGAGTGACTTTACAAGATATGTAGGACTTTAAGAAGTTTTAAAAATAAATATATCTTAAGCTGACTCGAAATATTCCTAAAATGTTGAAAAATCTATGAAAATTAAAAAAAAAATTTTGTAATCTTTTTGAATTTAAAATTATTTTTCAATCCTGTCCAAACTATTTAAACCTTCTAAATATTGTTTGAAATTTTTTGAAATTTTCCAACCAATTTCTTGAAATTCTGAAGATTGAAAAAGATGGCTTCAAATTCTCCAGGTTCTGTTTTGACAACTTTGGAAATGTTTTGAAATGTTTTTAAGTCTTTTTGAATATTGTTTTTAAATAAATTTTTCAACATGAAAAAATCAGTTTAAATTATTTCATGAATTTTAAGAAATATTTTTTATTATCGTGAAACTCTTCAAAATGCTTAAGAAGCTTTAAAAATTTTAATTACAAATATTCAAAAATGTACATTTTTCAAGTTTTAAAAAATCTGTTTGAGTTCTAAATTAATTTGGAATCTTTTCAAAACTCATAGTGTTGAAGACCTTTGTTCCATTGATTATTATTATTAAATTATTGAATATATTATTTAGATAACATAAATGATATTTCAACCAAACAAGATTTTAATTTTGAATAAAAAATAGTTTAATTCATGAAAAAAGCATTTTTTTCCAAAAAATAGCTTTTAGAAGTTTGGAAGATAAATATCTTTTAAACTGACACGAAATATTCCTAAAATTTTGAAAAATCTTTCAAAATTAAAAAAATTGCCCTTAAATCTTCCAGATATTTTCAAAATATGTAAAAATATTTTGAAATTATAATAATATTTTGAAATATTTTGAAACTTTTTCAAATTTTCTTTCCAAATTAATTTTTCAGAATAAAAAGTCAATACAAATTTTCCTAAGAATCTTAAGAAATTTGTTTATTTTCTTAAAACTTCTCAAACTTCTTAAAAAGATTCGAATTTTTTTTTGAAATATTCAATTTACATTTTGTTGAAAATTTTTGGAAATCTTTCCAAACCTAAAATCATTTTTTAACCATTTTCAAGACTTTCAAACCTTCTAAATATCTTTTCAAATTCTTCGAATTCTTCCAAATTTTTTTTTGAAATTCGGAAAATTAAAAATTTTACCTTCAAATCTTCGAGATTCTGTTTTGACAATTTTGGAAATCTTTTGTAATGTTGAAATTTTGTTCAAATATTATCTTAAAATTAATTTTTTTAAATAAAAAATCAGTTAAAATTATTCCATGAATTATGAGAAATATTTTGTATTATGGTGAAACCTTTTGCATTTTTTAAAAATTTTTTAATCTTGCTTATGAAAGATTTTTCGAAATTTTCGAAAATAATTTAAACATTTTTTAAATCTTTGTCAATTTTCTCTTGAAATTTATTTTCAAAATAAAAATTCAGTTTAAATTTTCCCAGGAATTTTAAGAAAGTTTTTTTTTATTTTCTTGAAACCTTTTAAACTTCTTAAAAAGCTTAAAAAATGTTTTCGAAATCTTCAAAAATTTACATTTTGTTATAAGTGTTTGAAATATTTTCAAATTTCAAATTACTCTTTCAACTATTTCCATAACTTTTAAACCTTCTAAATATCTTTTAAAATTCTTTGAATTCTTCCAAAATTTTTCTTGAAATTCTGAAAAATTTAAAAACTTGCCTTCAAATCTTCTAGATTCTATTTTGACAATTTTATAACTCTTTTGAAATGTTATAATTTTTTAAAAATATTATCTTAAAATTAATTTTTTAAAATAGAAAATCAGTTTAAATTATCCCATGAATTATGATAAATATTTTTTATTATCGTGAAACCTTTCCAAAATTTTTAAAAATTTTCTATAAAATTTTACAATCTTTCTAATTGAAAGATTTTGCTTGAAAAGCTTTCCCATTCTTTTCCCAAATTTTAGAAAATAATTTAAAATCTTCTGAAATCTTTTTCAATTTCCTCTTAAAATTTATTTTCAAAATAAAAAATCAGTTGAAATTTTTCCAGGAATTCAAAAAAAGTTTTTTTATTATCTTAAAGCCTTTAAAACTTCTTAAAAAGCTTTGAAATTTTTTTCAAAATCTTAAAAATTTACATTTTTCTTTAAATGTTTAAAAATATTTTCAAATTTCAAATTTTTTTTTTTTTTATATTTCCAAAACTTTTAAACCTTCTGAATATCTTTTAAAATTATTCGAATTTTTCCAAAAACTTTCTCCATATTCTGAAAAATTACAAAAATTGATCTAAAATCTTGCAGAATCTGTTATCACGATTTTTGAAATCCTTTGTAATCTTTTAAAAATTGTTGTCCTCATTTCAAATGTTTTAAAATATTATCTTAAAATTAATTTTTCAAAATCAGAAATCAGTTCAAATTTTCCCATGAATTCTAAGACAATTTTTTATTATCGTGAATCCTTTCGAAATCCTCAAAAAGCTTCAAAATTTTTTTTCCAAATATTGAAAAATGTACATTTTTCAAAACTTTTGAAATATTTTCAACATTTAAATTAATTGTGAATCTTTTTAAAATTTCGAAATGTCTTAAACTTACTTGCATTTTTTAAATAAATTTTTGTAATCTTGTTAATTGAATGATTTTGCTTGAATATCATTCCCATTCTTTTTCGAAGTTTTAGAAAATAATTCAAAATCTTCTGAAGCCTTTGTTAATTTTCTCTTACAAATTTATTTCCAAAATAAGAAATCAGTTTACATTTTCCCAGGAATTTTAAGAGATTTTTTATTATCTTGAAATCTTTTAAAATTCTTAAAAAGCTTTTTCATTTTTGAAATCTACAGAAAACTACTGATCACATTTTGTATATTAAAATGCTGGACACCTTTCTTACATTTATAATCATTAAATATGTATTATTTAGATAAAATTACATTTCTCAAAAACCTGTAATTTCCAGACCCTTTTCAAACGGCAAAAAAGTGAAAACTTCATCCAATTACGAACACGGGTTTCCGGACAACAATAGTTCAAAATGGTTTCGAGTAATTTCGAGATGGTTGGAGAAATAATCGAAAATGGCGCGATGCGCTTTTTAATATAGGATTGTATTGTAACAGAAATATTGAAAATGATTAATGTGTGCGATTCTAATTTATTTTGGAATATAAATATGATTTGAAAAATTCTCTTAATATTTTCCAGATGAATTATTCACGAATGCTTTGGGGTTTGGAGAATATGCAACAAGGAGGACACCTCTCCATATTTGTAGACAAGGCTATGAAGCTCCTAGACTTGAGGCAGGTCATGATGGAGGTTGAAACCTCGGTCATGTCCAAGGTTTCTTGTACAGCATGTAAAGTAGGTGCAGGTCTTCTGCAACATTACATCAAGTCTGGGAAAAGTGAAGAAGAAATCATGAGCAGTATTTACCAGTTTTGTGTCTCCCTCAAAATTCAGAGCCCTAGGGTCTGCCAAGGAGTCACTCTTCTTTTTGGGGTAAGATTGTAGTTTCAACTCTAATTACTATCTGTTCACTTTACGAAGGTCCTTCCAAAATAGCTCTAAATTTTGGAAAATCACTCGAAAAAGAAAATTCGCAAAAAAAACATAGCTTATACCCTGGCCTAAGGTCATTTTTTTAAATTTTAAGATGTTTTCCAGAATTTTGAACATTTTAAGTTATTTTGAAAGATTCCAAGATTCAAGAGCTTTCAAAAGCGTTAAGGATGTTAATGAATTTTTAAACTCACCGAGGATTACAAGTTTTGAAAAGATTTCAAAGATTTATAGAGATTTGAACAGGTTTTTAGAGCTCTTTGATGAAAAAAAAATTCATTTGTATTCAAGGGATTTCAAATGATTTCTACTCCATTGAATGAATTTTCACAATTCCCAAATATTTCATTCGATTGTAAGAGATTTCAACAAATTTCTAGACATCTTTAGGAAATGAAATAAATTTTATTTTTTAATTAGTTTGATACAAATTCTATTCTAATATCCCTTTTCATCAAATTATATCTATCTGAAAATCCTATACTTTTCTATCATATTTTTATTCAAATTTTATCAAATCTTATTGGAACAAGATATGCATCAAATCCTATGCCTGGGAATCTAGGATATTTCTATGAAATTCTATCCAACGAAAAATCTTATACTTTTCTATCAACAGATTCTCATTAGGCCTTTATCAAATCCTACTAAATCCTACTGTAGTAGAACTTGTATCTAGTCCTACCTTCCGCAATTTCGGAAATTTTTATCAAATTTTATCCACCGATGAATCTTTCTACTTTTCGATTAATATATAGATTCTCATTATGCTTATGTCAAATCTTATCCACACAAAACTTGTATCAAGTCCTATCTTCCGCAATTTCAGAAATTTCTATCAAATTCTATATATCGAGAAATCTTATACTTTTCCAGATCTTATGCTCTCCTATAAATATTTTCTCATTCGAGGAGTAGAATTCGATAGAAATCTTCTAGTATCTGGAAAATAGGATTTGCTTCAAGATTTAGAGACATAGGATTGGATACAACTTTTGTGGGGATAAGATTTGATAGAGCTGCATTAGGAAGATTTCGATAGAAAAGTATAAGATTTCTCGACAGATAGAGTTAGATAACAACTTTCAAGATTCTGGAACATGGGACTGAATACAACTCTTTTGCGGTTAAGATTCAATAGGGTTAATGAGAAAATGTTGATGGAAAAGTAAAAGATTTCTCAAAAAATTCTAACAAATTTGATTTGATTTCTATAAAAAAGCGTATTTGAGTGAACCAAAATGTGGAATATCATATATGATTTGATTTTTATCAAAAAAGCATATTAAAATGGACTGGAATTTGGGATAAAATATTTAATAGGACTGGATTAAATTTGTATAAAAAAAGGGTAGGTATGTATAGGAATTACTCGGATGCTGATGTATTTTGCTTTGATAAATAGCAAGTTCTATTTATACAGAAATATTATACTTTTCTACCAATAGTTTCTCACTAAAACACTATCAAGTCTTATCTTCGCAGAACTTTTATCAAATCCTATCTTCTAAAATTTCGGAAATTTCTATCAAATTCTATCCTATTGACACAGGACTTGGATCAAATCCTATGTTCTAGAATCTTAGAAGTTTTTATCCAACTCTATCCGTTGAGAAATCTTATACTTTTCTACCAACAGTTTCTCATTAAAACACTATCAAGTCTTATCCTCGCAGAACTTTTATCAAATCCTATCTCACAAAGTTTCGGAAATTTCTATCAAATTCTATCCATCACAAAATCTCACAATTTTCTATCAATAGATTTTCGTTACATAGCTATCAAATCTTATCCATACAGAACTTTACAAAAATCCTATCTTCTAAAATTTCAGAAATTTCTATCAAATTCTAACTTATTGACACAGGACTTGGATCAAATCCTATGTTCTAGAATCTTAGAAGTTTCTATCCAACTCTATCCGTCGAGAAATCTTATACTTTTCTACCAACAGTTTCTCATTAAAACACTATCAAGTCTTATCCTCGCAGAACTTTTATCAAATCCTATCTCACAAAGTTTCGGAAATTTCTATCGAATTCTATCCATACAAAACTTATATAAAATCCTATCTTCTACAATTTCGAAAATTTCTATCAAATTCTATGTTATTGACACAGGACTTGGATCAAATCCTATGTTCTAGAATCTTAGAAGTTTTTATCCAACTCTATCCGTCAAGAAATCTTATACTTTTCTACCAACAGTTTCTCATTAAAACACTATCAAGTCTTATCCTCGCAGAACTCTGATCAAATCCTATCTCAAAAAGTTTCGGAAATTTCTATCAAATTCTATCCATCACGAAATCTCACAATTTTCCATCAATAGATTCTCGTTGTATCTCTATCAAATCTTATCCATGCAAAACTTATTAAAAATCCTATCTTCTGAAATTTCGGAAATTTCTATCAAATTCTATCCTATTGACACAGGACTTGGATCAAATCCTATGTTCTAGAATCTTAGAAGTTTTCATCCAACTCTATCCGTCGAGAAATCTTGTACTATATTCTATCAACAGATTCTCACTGAGATTCTATCAAATCTTGCGCATTAGGGTGGTTCAAAATTTGTTTTTCGAATTTTTATGAATAACGCTTTTGCTTGAATCCACAAAAAAATAAATCCATTTTTTTAATGATATTTAGAAGTGGCGCAAGCCGCATGAAGTTTAACACGTATTTCCCATAAGAAAAAAGTACGTTTTTGAAAATTTTATGCAGAATCTTCAATATTAGCTGAATCGAGTTAAAACTCAATATTTCTGTTTACAATTAGCCATAGAATACGAAAAAAATATTACTTTTCAGATATCAACCCCATAAGTCTGTTTTATAGGGTCCCAAAAAAAACCCCATAAGTGAAAAAATGGGTTTTGCGAGTTTTTGGCGCTAATTATGATTTTTTGCGTTTTTTAAAATGCAAATGGTTTCTAATACATGAAATTCAACTTTGTACTGATAATTATATGTTTGTATAAATTTTTTAAATAATTCATTATTGCTTTTAGCAATTTTCTCTTAGAATGGAGATAGAAAGTCGCGGTTTTTTCAAAAATTTTCCACTTTTTTTCAATTTTCAATTAGAGGGAGAAAATAGTTTATTATTGTTAACAAACTTAATTGTTTAAACAATTTATTATCATTGTTATTAATATTATCTTTGAATAATGCTAGAAAATTGCAGTTTTTTCTGAAATTTTCAACTTTTTGTTCACTTTTCACTTGGAGTGAGTTGAATAATTAATTGGAGTTAAAAAAAATATTTGTATACACAATTTATCATTATTATTAATAATATTCAATTTGAATAATGCTAGAAAGTTGCGGTTTTTTTCAAAACATTTACAACCATTTGTCTACTTTCCACATAGCGTGAGTTAGTATTTAATTCAATTTAGCAAAAATAATTATTTAAACAAATTATTATTGTTTGTAACTATCTTTTTCTTTATTAATGCAATATAGTTGCGGTTTCTTCTGAAATGTTTAAACTTTTACTCACTTTTTACTTAGTAAAGTAATAAATAATGCAAGTTCACAAACATAGTTGTTTAAACAATTCATAATTGCTTGTAACAATCTTCTTTTAGATAAGTGCTAAAAAGTTGCGGTTTTTTCTGAACTCTTAAACTTTTTGTCCACTTTTCACTTAGTGAGGTAATAATTAATGCAAGTTAACAAACATGCTTATATAAAGAATTGATTATTGTTTATAATTCTATTCTTTTTTAGTAATGCTAGAAAAATAATAAGTGACCCTCAACAAGAATCATTTTTTAAATAATATTTTACTTTTCTAAGTGAATTATTTTTGCTCTTTTCCCTATGTAAACGTAGGAAAAAGAGCAAAAATAATTCAATTAATTAACAAATTAATTTTTAAGAAAAGAGCTATATATAGAAAGATATTATTTAAAATACGTTTCTCTCTAATGTTTATTTATCATTCATTCATAACTAAAAAGGGAAAGCAAAGTTTAACATTTCAGATTAAACCGCAACTTTCTAGCACTTATATAGAAGAAAATAGTTATAAACAATAATGAATCGGTCGAAAAACTATTGTTATCAACTTGCATTAATTATTACCTCACTAAGTGAAAAGTGGACAAAAAGTTAAAAATTTCAGAAATAAGCCGCAACTATTTGGTATTAATACAGATCAAGATAGTTATTAACGATAATAATTTTTATAAACAATTATTTTTGCACAACTTAAATAAATACTAAGTCACTCCAAGTGAAAAATAGACAAATAGTTAAAAATTTCGGAAAAAACTGCAACTATCTACCATTAAGCAAAGAGAATATTATAAACAATAACAATAAATGGTTTGAATGATTATTTTTGTTAATTTTAATTGATTATTACTTCACTCTTATTGAAAAATGGACAAAAGTTAAAAAATTCTATCTAGCATAGATAGTATCTAGTAACTATTTAGTATTATTATAGATGAAGATAGCTATAGACAATAATAATTTGTTTAAACAATTATTTTTGCTATATTAAATTGAATTTTAACACACTTCCAGTGAAAAGTGAACAAAAAGTTGAAAATTTCAGAAAAAACAGCAATTTCTAGCATTATCCGAAGATAATATTATTAACAATAATAATAAATTGTTTGAACGATTATGTTTGTTAACATTGATGAAGTTGGACAAAAGGTGAAAAATTTTTGAAAAAGCGGCGACTTTCTATCTCCATTCTAAGAGAAAATTGCTAAAAACAATAATAAATTGTTTAAACAATTTATGTAAACATCTAATCATAATTAGCGCCGAAAACTCGCAAAACCCATTTTTTCACTCATGGGGTTTTTTTGGGGGCCCTATAAAACAGACTTATGGGGGTGATATTTGAAAAGTAAAATTTTATTCGTGTTCTATGACTATCAGATTAACTCTCAACTATTCTCAATCATGAACAAAGAATTAAATGAAGGCTATAAGTTAACGAATGAATTTTTAAAGAAAAATCCTGATCTCCTGATAACATGTGCAGATAAGGGTAATATTACAATAGCAATTTTGAAAAGCGAATATAACAAAAAAATTATGACAATTCTTGAGGACACAAATAGTTTTGAAATAATTGAAAACAACCCTCTCAAAAAATTCCAAAAATCTAGTTTTAAGATTTTGAATATATTTAGATTGAATGGATATCTTGGGAACACCAATAAAAGTGATATAGATACTGTAAATTCAGTTCTCTCCTTATTTTATGGTCTGATTAAAGCACACAAAGTTGATTATCCATTAAGACCTGTAATATCAACAATAGGTTCTCCGACAAGAAAATTAGAAGAATTACTTAGTAACATCATTAAAAAATCAATTACAATTTCAAAAAACACAGTAAAAAATAGTACAGTTTTTCTTGAACTCATTAAAGGAATTACAATTCCTCATGATTACATCCTCGCTTCTTTTGATGTAATTGCTATGTTCCCGAACATTCCTTTAGATAAAGTTAAAGAATCGATTCAAAAAAGATGGGAATACATAAAGCTACACCCTAAAATTTCATTTAAAAAGTCCATTGCAGCAATCGATTTTGTTTTTCATTCGATTTATTTTCAACTTGATGGCAAATTTTATAAAGAAAAATTTGGAACACCAATAGGATTTGTTCTCTCACCTATTTTGGCAGAAATAGTCATGGAAGATTCAGAAAATACAGTTTTCAATAAAATGGAAAATTAAGTTAACGACAAATTAGAAAAAGTAGGATTTCAATGCCTTTTCTGTGCGAGATATGTTGATGATTCTGTTCTTTGTGTAGAAGCAAGTAAAATCAATATAATTTTAGATGCCTCTAATAGTGTTCTTTCAAAACGACTGATTTTTGGATTCACAATGTTTCTGAGCCTTTTTGTTTCAAAAATTTCACTTTGATAAAAATCCACAGCAGTTCTATTCGAACGTTTTATAGAAATTGATTGCCTGCTTAGGAGGGCAATGTGGGACACTTCCGACAAAGAGGATTATTCATTTTGTTAGACTTTCTATCAAAAGCGCTTGATAGAGACGTAAAGGAAATTCCTAAAGTTGCGCATACAGAAATCGGATTAAAAATCATAATTTTTTTTTTATCAAATCCTATCAACATTTTACAGCAAGAGTGAACTGATACAACTCTGGTCACAAGAAAGTTGTATTGAAATTTCGGAAAAATGTGAAATAAAACATTAAACAATTTTCAGGGTGAGATGGTATACGTTCTGAAGCAAATTGAGTTGGGACCAGCTCAAATTTGCAGTTTTGTGATTGGAGACGCCTGTGACGATGCCTATAATCCACAACATGAATGGGAAGTGGCATTTCCTCCAGTGAAGAAGCCACCAATCCAACCTCCAATCCCACCTAAAGAAGGTGCACCAACCTTCAAGGTCTTGCACATCTCGGATACACATTATGACCCTTATTATCAAGAAGGCTCAAATGCCGAATGCAATGAGCCCCTTTGCTGTCGACTCACAAATGGACCTCCTCTTACTCCCTCTGCTGCAGCTGGAAGATGGGGTGACTATAGAAAGTGTGATACGCCCAAGAGGACTGTGGACCACATGTTGAAACATATCGCCGACACACATTCTGTACGTATTCAAGATTTCATTTCATTTCATTTTTTTTAAGATTCGAAAGGATAAAAGTCCATAAAGTTCATTAACTTTTACTGCTATGAGAAAAAAAAATGGATTAAGGTAGCTTCTGATGTCATGCAGTCAGAATTAGAGCTCCTGAAGCTTATGAAGAAATTAAAAGTTTTCAAACTGGCCTTATTTTTTTGAATGAACATTTTTCTTTTTATCAGACAGACATCCCATGGTGGACAAATTTTTACAAAAAAGTGCAGAAAACTAAAAATTGTTTTACAGGTAGCTTCTGATGTCATGCAATCAGAATTAGAGCTCCTGAAGCTTATGAAGAAATTAAAAGTTTTCAAACTGGCCTTATTTTTTTTTAATAAACATTTTTCTTTTTATCAGACAGACATCTCATGGTGGACAAATTTTTACAAAAAAGTACACATAGCTAAAAATATTTTTACAGGAATCGACAAATAAATACAATAAATTACAACCAAAATTAGAGGAAAGTACAACTTTTTTCTATTATTGAGACAAATTTTGTACTGGAAAAAAAATTTTTTTGTTCATTGTTGTATTTAATTGTAGTTTTCATTTTTTACAAGAATTTACCAAAAATTACGACTACAAGAATCTACAGGACTTTACATGTTTTGTAACCAAAATGTTTTTCTTTTTCGACCTAGGATGACAAATATTTAGAATATTGCGATGAGATAATTTTTATTTCAGGTGATTTGAAGTTTTTTTTTTCAAATATATAGCAATCGATTGGACACCATATATGCCATTGAAAATTATGCCATTGCAATGTTCTCAATATTTATGATCCTAGGTTGAAGAAGAAGAAATTTTTGACTGCAAATAAAAATTAAACAATTGACAAAGAAATTATCACGGTCATTGAAACTAAAAGATTCGAACTCTTGAAAATAAATTTTTTTCATTGAACTTATAAAAACTGAACCGCAAATTCAAACGCTCAATAATTTACACGTATAAAATGGAAGCTTTTAACAATTTTCAATTGCAAATTTTTTAATTGAAAGCCGTTGAAATGCAAAATTTTAATTTTTGACTTTTACACATTCTACAGTTAAAAGATTTTGAAAATATATAAATCCGCGCTATCATTTTCAATACTATGAATTAAAGAATGAATAAAAAAATTATGAATTTTCCAAATTATATCATTATAATCAATTTTAAGCTAGAAACATTAATTCATACATTAAATAATTATTTGAAATCTTTTTAAATATTCTCTTAAGAGTTTATTCTTTTTAAATCATTCAAGAATTTTCCAGGAATCTAATAATAATTTTATTATCTTGAAACTCGAATTTTTCCTACAATTTTTTGAAAATTTTGGATATCTTATTAAATATTCTTTTTAAATTAAGTTTTCAACGAAAAAATTATTGTTAGTTTTTCTGGAATTTTAATACAAATTTGTTATTCATTTAAAACTTTTCAAAATGCTTACAAAAGCTTATAAATTTTGTGTTCGAAATCTTCGAAAATCTACATTGTGTTTTAATGGTTAGACATTTTTTCACGTTTGAAATTATTTTTGAATCTTTTCAAAATTTCTAAATATATATTTTAAACTTACTCGATTATTTTCCAAATCAATAATTTTTCAATTGTCATTTATTAATCAAAAGAATTTTTTTTTAATATTCTCTTAAAATTAATTATTCAAAATGAAAAATCATTAAAAAATTTCCCAGCAAACTTAAGATTTTTTTTTCATTTCTCAAATAAATTGAAAATCTTTAAAAAGCTTCAAAATTTTATTACGAAATCTTCAAAAATCTAAATTTTTTATTTATTTTTTGAAATCTTTTCCAGTTTTAAATTAATTTTGGATCTTCTCAAACCTTTTGAATATCTCTTAAACTAACTGAAATTTTTTCCAAATTGATAATTATTCTATTATTATTTATTCATCAAAATTCAATAATTTCACTCACATTAAAAATTTTTTTAAAATAGAACAATTAAAATTGTAACGTTAAAAGTTTAAAAACACTCTGAAATATTAACTTGAACAAATAATTTGAATTTTCAAGGGAAAAATATCAATTTTCAACCAAAAATAGAATAGTCAAATATTAATTTAAAAAAATTAATTTTTAAACAAAAAAAAACACAAATTTTCAACAAAATAATTAAATTTTTAACATAAGAAATGGATTTTCAACTAAGATCACGAATATTCAACCAGGATAGTCAAATCTTCAGTACAAAAAATTAATTTTTACCCAGAAAAAGCCAATTTTCAACAAAATAGTTAAATATTCAGCCAAAAAGATGAATTTTTAACTTAAATGATGAATCTTCAACAACAACAAAATTCACAAACGAGTTGAATTTTCAACCAAAAAGCTGAATTTTTAAACAAGAAGATAATTTTTCTATCAAAAAAGACAAATTTCCAACAAAATATTTAAATATTCATCCAAATAGTTCAATTTTCATCTAAAAATGTCACCAAAAATGAAATAATTAAATTTTCAGATAAAAAAAATCCATGTCCGATGTTCAACTAAATAGATGAATTATAAACTAAAATTATAAATCTTCAATAAAAAAATGAATTTTCACAAAGAAGTTCAACTTTCAAATAAATACTCAAATTTTCAACCTAAAAATATGAATTTGCAATGAAAAACATATATTTGATATTTCAACCAAAACATATTTTAATATTAAATAAAAAATAGTTTAATTCAACCAAAAAATAGGAATTTCGAACGAAATAGTTAAATGCTCAATCAAAACAAATTAATAATCAACAAAACAGTTGAATTTTCAACAAAAAAGAATTACTTTTAACCACAAATAGTTGGATTTTTTTACCAAAGAAATGAATTTCCAAACTAAAATTATGAATCTTCAACTAAAATAGTTAAAGTTTCAATTTCAAAAAATTAATTTTCTACCAAAAAAGCAAATTTGTAACAAAATAGTTCAATGTTCAGCCAAAAAGGTGAATTTTCAATCAAAAATATTAATTTTCAACAAAAGTGTTTAACTTTTAACCAAGTATGTAAATTTTCAGTCAGAAAGATTAATTTTCAACCAAAAAGAATAATTTTCTATCAAAAAAAGGCAACTTTAAAAAAACATGAATTTTCAAGTGAAAAAAATCAATTTTGAACCAAAAATGTAATAGTTAAATACACGGTTAAAAAGATAAATTTAAAAAAAATAGTTTCAAACAAAAGTGTTAAATTTTCACGCCAAATAATGAATTTTCAACAAAATACATAAATTTTCAAACAAATTGTGAAAGGACCCCGCACCAAATGTACAGAAAAAAGCCTTATGATAAAAAATTCTAAAAAAAATTTTTTCTTGTATTTTCGAACCTGCAAACTAAAAATTCGAAAGAAAAATGTCAGAAAGATGGACAGTTTTTAGACAAACACTTGTCCAAAGTTTCGATTTTTACATGTATTTTAATGGAAAAATGCTTATTTTAGCAAAATGTTTTTTTTTCTCAAAAACGCTATGATAGATTTGACTAAAACTTTTATATTTTGACGATCAGGCGTACACTGAAAGAAATAATTCGATGATACACGCATAATTCTGGTTATTCCAACCATAATGTATTGCTCGCTCAGCTACAGCGATACAGTTTGCGTATTTTACCCATACCATAATTGCTGAAGCAATATTACTGCTTGAGTTATAAGTTTTAATAGATATTTCCAAACATAAGATGACTGTAGTAGAACGAATTTACGGTTGTGTCAGACTGAATTTGGTTGTGGTAAATCAACCATACGCAGGCTTGTCTCATCTGCTCCTGCCGTTGAGGAGATCTAAGCATACCGTTCGGATAGTCTAATGTTAGGCATGTCTGATGTACAATGCTAATGAGGTTGCATCCTCCATACTGCAGTGCAGTTAAAATTGATTTAAAAATTCGATTTTTTGGTAGTTTTGTTATTATTCCAAATTATGAATTATAATATTTGTGTATCTGTGAAAAATAGTTTCCAATTGTATTGCATACAAAAAATTCATATATGATTCTCAAGATACAAAAATAAAGGCAAATAAATGCCACTTGTTTGTGAAAATAGCTATAGGGTCCAGCCTTATTCATGAACAACTCTTATGCAAATTTCGGAGTAAGGTATCAAAAGCCTCCTCACTCACCTCATTCTCTATAAAATATTACGAAAATAATAATCTACACAGTTTGTTTACGCGTTTTCATGCTTCAAACTTACTATAAACGTGAGGTTATGTTTGAGAATTGCATTCAGTAAAAGATATTTTTGACACATAATAATAACAGAAAACTAACAAAAATCAGAAACCTGAAGACAGCGACTGATGCCGAATCGACGCGCACCTCACCGGTTGATCAATCGCGCACACCAGAATACATTGATTGGTATGGCTGAATCAAGCAACCAGCCGGATGCCCAATGCAATACTTTAACGCAGTGTTGTTTCGAATAGATAGTTGATAAAATTATGTGTTCAATACGGCTATGAGACCGAGGCATATAATGCTTGTACCTACATTATAATATTTGGATATTTTAATCATATTGGTTATTCGACACTTTTCTCAACTATCGTTTCAGTCAAACAAACTTTCCTTGCCATATTAGCCTTGATGATTTTCTTATACGTAGGTGATAATGCTCAAATTCGTGTGGCTGAGACAGCACAATTTTCTTTCTCATTCAGTTAGAAATTCCCAAGCAAACTCGGATTGCTACTAGCCTGAAACTATTTCTTTCAGTGTACCGAATCAAAAGATCCATACCCACGAACTAGAAATATTAACGATTCTTTGGATATACAGCATGTTTTTGGGGGTGTTTTTGTACCCTAAACATCCAAATAACATATGTAAATCATCATTTCTTAGTAACTAAAATAAATGGAGATTTTTATTCATCTTCTACGGCATGAAACGACTTTTCAATAAGTGGAGTAAGCGTACATAGCAAGAATATGTTTTGACTTAATTTTAGGGGATGTTTTACCATCCCTTAAACAATGAGTCTGAAGTTCCTAACGCATTAATCAATAACGAAAAATAATTTTATTTTTAAATGCATGAAAGCTGATATTTTATGACAGAAAATAGTCGCGTAAAACCCTAAAAACTTCTTAAAGCACTTTCAACCCCTCATCAGATATAAAACTCACCCAAGCTACCCCTAAATATTTTTAAAATTCAACAAAACCAACCTAATTCAAAAATCCGCCCAATTTTTGCTGATAATAATTTCAATTGATGCCAAAGGGGCACACATACAGTCCCAGCCCTTCAGCACATGTAGAACTCACCCCAGCCACCCCCGAATATTTTAAAAGTTCAATAAAGTCACCCTAATTCAAAAATACGCCAGGTTTTTCTGATAATGTTTTCAGTTGATGCCAAATGGACAAAAAAGTGTCTCAATCCCTCAGCACATATAGAACTCACCCCAGCAACCCCTAAATATTTTTAAAATTCAATACAATCACCCTAATTTCAAAGTACACCAGAATTTTTCTGAAAATTTTTTCAGTGATGCCAAATCTAAAATGCCAAAACTAAAATGATCATTTTCCATTAAAACACATGTAAAAATTGGACCTTTGATAAGTGCGTATCTGGAAACTGTCATTTCTTCTTACTTTTTTGAATTTATTGAATTTTTAAAATATAAAAAAAATATTTAGACTTGGATGAGTTCCACATGTACTGAGGTGTTGAGACTTTTTGTGTGAACCGTTCGCATCAATTGAAAAAATTATCGTCAAAATCCTGGATTATTTTGGAATTGGGCGGTTTATATTGAATTTAAAAATATTTAGGGGTGACTGGGGTGAGTTCTATACGTGCTGAGGTTTTGAAACATTTTAATTTGAAATTAGGGTGATTGTATTGAATTTTTAAAATATTTAGGGGTTGCTGGGATGAGTTCTATATGTGCTGAAGAATTGAGACACTTTTTTCTCCCTTTGGCATCAACTGAAAACATTATCAGAAAAACCTGGCGTATTTTTGAATTAGGGTGACTTTATGGAACTTTTAAAATATTCGGGGGTGGCTGGGGTGAGTTCTACATGTGCTGAAGGGTTGGGACTTTATGTGTGCCCCTTTGGCATCAATTGAAATTATTATCAGCAAAAATTGGGCGGATTTTTGAATTAGGTTGGTTTTGTTGAATTTTAAAAATATTTAGGGGTAGCTTGGGTGAGTTTTATATCTGATGAGGGGTTGAAAGTGCTTTAAGAAGTTTTTAGGGTTTTACGCGACTATTTTCTGTCATAAAATATCAGCTTTCATGCATTTAAAAATAAAATTATTTTTCGTTATTGATTAATGCGTTAGGAACTTCAGACTCATTGTTTAAGGGATGGTAAAACATCCCCTAAAATTAAGTCAAAACATATTCTTGCTATGTACGCTTACTCCACTTATTGAAAAGTCGTTTCATGCCGTAGAAGATGAATAAAAATCTCCATTTATTTTAGTTACTAAGAAATGATGATTTACATATGTTATTTGGATGTTTAGGGTACAAAAACACCCCCAAAAACATGCTGTATATCCAAAGAATCGTTAATATTTCTAGTTCGTGGGTATGGATCTTTTGATTCGGTACGCCTGATCGTCAAAATATAAAAGTTTTAGTCAAATCTATCATAGCGTTTTTGAGAAAAAAAAACATTTTGCTAAAATAAGCATTTTTCCATTAAAATACATGTAAAAATCGAAACTTTGGACAAGTGTTTGTCTAAAAACTGTCCATCTTTCTGACATTTTTCTTTCGAATTTTTAGTTTGCAGGTTCGAAAATACAAGAAAAAATTTTTTTTAGAATTTTTTATCATAAGGCTTTTTTCTGTACATTTGGTGCGGGGTCCTTTACAACTAAAGAGGATCAATTTTCAACCAAACGTGGAATATTTAAAGTTTTAGTTACAAAATTAATGTTTAACCAAAAAACAAGAATCTTTAACCAATTACTTGAATTTTCAATCAAAAAGATGATATGTCCGCAACATGAATTTTCAAGTAAAAAAGATAAATTTTTAACCAAGAATGGAATAATTAAATTCACAGTTAAAAATTAATTTTTAACAAAAAAAAACGAATTTTCAACAAAAGAATTACATTTTCATCTCCAAAAATGAATTTCTAATAAAGCAGTTCAACTTTCAACCAAATAGTTTAATTTCAAAATAAAAAGATTAATTTTCTAATAAAAAATACGAATTTCCAACAAAATACATGAATTTTCAAACAAATAATGGAATTTTTAACTGAAAAAGATTATTTTTTAACCAAAAATAGAATAGTTAAATTTGCAGCTAAAAAAATTAATGTTTAACCAAAAAAAAAGTATGTTTAACCAAGTAGTTGAATTTTTAACTCAAAATTCGGTTAAGAGAGAAACAAATTTTTGACAAAATTGTTTAATTTTCAAGCCAAAAGGGGGAATTTTCTACAAAACAGTTAAATTTTCAACCCGAAAATATGAATTTTCAACAAAAAAGTGTATTCTCAAACAAAATGATAGCATGTATTTTGCACCTTTTCAAAAAATTCTAAATTGAGCAAAAGTTTTTTTTTACTTTTTAATTTTTTATTGTGCATTAGTTAAAATATTGTACGTATAAAAAATTCTTCATAATTTTTTAACTAATAGGATTTATTTTTTATTTTTCAAATCAAGACAGAGAACAGAAGATTTTAATCGATTTCAAAAAAATTAATTCCACTTTTTTCGGATATAATTTTTAAAGCAAGAATGATAAAAAATACCATAAAAACTTAACCATTTTTCCTATATTGTGAAACGAAAAAACATAATTTTAAAATCTAGTTTCAACTCACATTTAAAATTGCAGTAAAAAGACTAAATTAGATAATGAAAGTTGAAAAATTAAATAATTGAATACAGTAAGTCAAAATACACATAGTTGTTCAGCTATTTCTGAAACCCCTACTAAAAAAAAATGATTCCTGTATCATTTATTTTCTATAGCTGTAGCTATTTCACATAATGTGCAATTAAATTAGATGTTAAATATTTTTCATCAAAAAATTTTTAATCCCAAAGGAGTTGTATTTTATTTAGCAAGAATTTTAAAGCGGATTTCACCACTCGCTTCCTCGCCTTTGCGATTAAACTTAGTGTAAAAACCGGTCTCTCTTGCAATCGTGCACTCAGAGGAAGAATTTTTTTTTTCATTTTAGATAAAGCTTGTAGTTTTAGCATTGAAATACCTTAGGGGTCAAATAAAATACACCTAAAAATTTATCATTTTGATACTAGAAGTTGCTAAACTAGTTTATGATAATTTATTATACCATTAACAGGTCTTTAAAGATTAGATTAAAATGTTATTGTTATGTTAAGTATTGAGTAAATAATAAACAAAATTATAGATGGTAAAATAAATAGACAGTAAAAAATTATTAAAACAGAAATTAAATTTCATGAATTTAACAGGATATTGACTACATCCTATGGACTGGTGACTTACCTCCTCACGATGTTTGGAATCAGACGAGGGAAGAAAATATTAAAGTCTTGAGAGATACAGTGAATCAGATGCTGGAGATGTTCCCTGGAATTCCAATTTTTCCATCTCTTGGTAATCACGAGAGTGCTCCAGTTAATAGGTAATATTTAATTTAATTTAATTAAATCGTTCAACTCTCCCCTCCCATAACTTTCCTCCCATACTCTGCCACCTTTCGCCTAATTTCCTTCCCCTCACTTACTAAACTTCCCCCACCATCCCGCCCTTACTTTCCCCTTCACTTCCTCTCCCACTCCTACTTCTCCATCCCCTGATTCCCCTCTCATCGCTTACTCTGCTGCCCTTCCCTCACTTTCCTAATTCCCTTCCCAACCGTTCCTACCTTACTTTCTCACCGCTCAATTCCCCTCTTCCACTCACCCTCACTTCCCTGCTTACCCTCCCCTCACTTCCCTACTATTTCTACTTCTCCTTTCTTAACTAATACTAATTCGCCTCGCCTTACTTTCTCTACTTTCCATCCTATCACTTTCTCTATTCCCCTTCTCTCACTTCCTCTACTTCTCCTACTATCCTGCCCTTACTTTCCCCCTTACTTCACCTCTCATCCCTACTTCTCCACCCCTCCTCCTACTCATCCCTCACCTATTTCCCTTCTCCTAACTTACCCCACTACCCCTTCCCTTACTTTCCTAATTCGCCTCCCCAACCCTATCTACCATACATTCCCACCCCTCGATCCTCCTCTTCTACTCACCCACCCTTCCCTTCTAGCCCTCCCCTTTATTCTCTCACATCTACTTCCCTCACTTCCCTACTTTTTCTACTTCTCTACCCCTTGATGACCCTTACCTCCTCTACTTTCCATCCCATCACTTCCCCTGTTCCCCCACTCTTCACGTTCTTAATTCCCCTTCTCAACCCTACCTACTTTACTTCCCCACCCCTCAATTCCCCTCTTCTGCTCACCATCAGTTCCCCACTAACTCTTCTCTCACTTTCTCTACTTCTACTCCGTTCACTTCCCTACTTCCCCTTCCCCAGCTGACCCTAATACCCCTCCCCTTACTTCCCCTATTTTCCATCCCATCACTTTCCCTATTCATTCTCCTATCACTTTCCCTATTACCCCTCCCATCACCTCCCCACCCTTCCTAAAAACTATAAAACTATAGAAAAGACAAGAGCCCTTTAACCATGTTGAATGAGGTTATATGAATTTATCTGCTTATGAAAAAATACAAATTTTCTGCACCATTATTATGGTGAATGAAACTTTCCAAGTAGGCCATTTTATTTCATAGTAAAATTTATTTCTGAATGTTTCTAAATACTATTAATGAAAAACAAAATTTCAACTTTAAATGTCTTTTTTTTAAGATTGGGAAATAATTCTGTTCTTAACATTTTGCTACCCCACTATAATTTTTAAACTTTTTCATACTTTCGAAAAGGTGTGAAAAATGAAATTCTGGACAAAACCGGTAATAAAAAAATTACCGATACTGACAGTAAGATTTCTGGCTCGATTTTTCGGATATTAAAAATGATTCAGGTTTTATTCAAAGAATAATAATTTTAGGTTTTTAAGATTTTCAAATATGTCGAAAACGAATCTGGAATCTGGAATAATAATTTGAATCTTAAAAAAAATTTCAAAGGTTTCAAGGGCATAAACAAATTTTCTCAAAATTCCTGGAAAATTTTCAAATGATTTTTCATTTGAAAATTCAATTTTAACAGAAAATTAAAAAAGATTTGAAGCCATTTCAAATGATTTCTTAAATTTTCGAAAAAGAATGTAGAAGATTTTATAGAAACATTTTCTCTACGGCCCTACAGTCTCAACATGCTGATTTCGAATAAAATATCTTACATCACTCGAAGGGCTAGACAGGTTTTTGTGATGTAATATACTAGTTCTTAAGATTCCTGAAAAAATTTCAAATGATTTTTCAAATTAAAAAAATTAATTTCCAAAGGAAATTTAATAAGATTTAAAAAGATTTATAAAAATATGGAAATAAAATCTAAAAAGTTTCAAGGCAATTGTTGAAGGTTTTTCAAACATTTTAGGAAAAATTCAAATAATTTTCAAATATATTGAGAAATTTGAAAAAAATGTTTGAAATAATTTAAAATTTGAAAAGGTTCCCAAAAATGTAAAACATAATGTAGATTTCCAAAGACTTCAAAGCAAAAGTTTTTAAGCTTTTTAAGGATGTTGAAAGGTTTCAAGATAATAAAAAAATTTTCTCAAGAGAACTGGGAAAATTCAAAGTGATTTTTTATTTTGAAAAATGAATTTTGAAAGAAATATCTAAAAAGATTTTAAAATATTTCCAAAGGTTTCCAAAATTTTCAAAAAATAATCTAGAAGATTTTAAGGCAATTTGAGATATAATTCGAGTCCATTAAAAATATATTTGAGAATTCTGAAGTTTTTTAAGAGATTAAAATATTTTAAGTCTTTGAAAGATTTCCGCAATCTTAGAAATTTTTCGATATACCTGAAATCTGTAGAAATCATTTTGAATTTTTTTAAGAAACCCAGGAAAATTATATTTATATAACCTTCAAACAAATAAACTTAAAAAATAAATAGTTATTTGAAATTTGTATTTTGTATTAAAAATTACTTTTCTTCTCATATATCATTTTGTTGAAAATGTTTTTCTTTCTGGATTGAAAAATCTTTTTTATCTGAAAATTGAACTATTTTGTTATAAATTGTACTTTTTTTGATGAATTTTACTTTTTTTTATTTTGAGTTTAAATTCCTATTAGTTGAAATATGAATTAGGTATTTCAGTTTTCGCTGAGAATTCATTATTTTAGGAAGAAAGTTAATATCCTTGGTTCAAAACTAATCTTTTTGTTTGAAAATCAATCTGTTTTGGTCAAAGATTCACCTAATTCATTGTAAATTTATTATTTTTTTTTGAGAAAATTGTTTTAGGTTGAAAGTTCAACTATTTGGTTAAAAATAAACTATTTTGTTGAAAATTTGTCTTCTTTGGGTAAAATTAACTGTTTTAATTTAAACTGAAAATATTTTCTGGTTTAACGATCAATTCTGTATTACATTCTTTGTTTAGAAATCATATTTTTTTGTTGAAAATTTAACTATTTGGTTGAAAATTAACTGCTTTTAGATAATATTAAACATTATTTTTCCCTTCAAATATAAAAACTACACGCGCTCGTAGCACGCGATAGACAATGCTAGTCTTCTAAAAAAAATATATTGCAATAATAATCTAAAAATAAAATTTCTTTCCAAAAGTTTCCCACCGCCATTTGTACCAGAAGAAAACAGCATATCCTGGTTGTATGATGAATTGGATAAACAATGGAGGAAATGGTTACCAGCTGGAGTTTCTCATACAGTAAGAAGAGGTGCTTTCTACTCAGTTTTAGTTCGACCAGGTTTCAGGATTTTATCAGTCAACACGAATTATTGTAACAACAAAAATTGGTGGCTTCTGATAAATAGTACGGATCCAGTCAGCGAATTGCAGTGGTTGATTTACGAACTTCAAGGAGCTGAGATGAATGGGGAAAAAGTTCATATCATCGGACACATTCCGCCGGGCCATTCAGATTGTTTGAAGGTCTGGTCAAGGAATTACTATCACATCATCAATCGGTTAGTGAACGTTGAATTTTATTTTGCAAAAATTCCTCAATTTTATTTACTGATTAAATCAAGATTCAACTATGCGAAAAAGACGACTTTTTTCGTCTGAAAATGGCAAAACGAGAACAAGTCGTCTTTTTTGCGTAGGTGTCGGACAAATGAATATAACAATTACGGGGATTTATGAGAGTTAGAAAACGGGATTCCAGTTTTCAGCCGCACGGTTGAATATTTTTCTCTGATATTTTGCATACCTCAACTAAATATTAGGCTGTTTTGCCGACCATAGCCGGTTTTTTGAAAAAATGTTTATATTTAATGTTATAAGCAAAAAGGAAAGAACAATAGCATAAAATTGCAGTGACGCTCAGTGTTAGCTGTATGTGTATTTTAGCGGGATGGCCATCGACCCTCGTTAAACTCACGAGGCAGACACCCCGGAGCGCGTCGAATTACCCATAAGCATAAGGAATGACCCTTTCATTGTTATGAGATGCAGGCTGGTTAACAAAACTGAAGTTATGAAAGAATGGCTCTATTCAATTTTAATTAGCATAATTAGTTTATTTATATAGTTTGAAGGAAGTGAAATAGAGATTCATGAAAATCGGTTAATATTTGCAGCACACGAAAGTATAGCCAGATACACCGCACGGTGGGAGGAAACGCATTTTTTTCGTTCAAAAAAGTCTACAGTCTTCAATTTTGCCCCGATTTGCAATTTTTTTTCAAATTGAAGTACGCTGAATTTCAAAGATCACCTGGGTCAGAGATTTTTGCATTTTCATTTGTTTATTATATGTTTACTCAATGTATAAGAAAATCGAGACTTTTCCCAAAATCACTATTTACCCTTTAACATCGGTCTGCATATAACGAAAATTATCTCAAATCAACGCAAGAGTACTCCCAGAATACAAATAATTTGATTTTTGTATGTTTTAATTATTATAAACAAATTACAATAACAAATAGCCAAATCTTGTAATTTTTGTTGAAAGAATATGTTCTTGGATGAAAATGATTTAAATTATAGTGAGAGTGACTGTTAAGTCACAATTTTCATAAAACATCAACAATTGTAATTGTTATAAACAATTTTTTACAAAAATTTGAAATTTATGGTTTTTTCTTTTTCGGATTTTCCTCTATTATCCTAATTTAGGTAGATATTAGGAAAAATGATATATGTTTGATTGAATTTGTTGAAATGCAATAATTGTTGATGTTGTAAACAAATAAAATAAGTAAATATAAAACTTTGGCCTGGAAAATAATTTTTTTTGCAGTGAAACTGCTTCAAATGTTTGTGAGAGAGATTTGCAGTAACTGTTTCTATGTAAAATTGACAATAAACAATTATTATTTATTGTAATTATTTGATTTAAAATATTAAGAAATTTGTTTGTATTTAAAAATATTATAATTTTTATTGAAAAAAGTTTGTTCTTCTCTGGAAATACTTTGAATTATTGCGCGAGGGATCGTCAGTAAAAATTTCTATGAAAAATTAACATTAGTTTGTGATTTTTCAATTTCGTATTTTACTTCATAATCTGAATTGATGCAGATATTCTTGAAAATAACATAGGTTCAATTATATTGGTTGAAGTACAACAAGTGTTAATATTGTAAACAAATGAGAGAAATTAATTCAAAACTTTGGCACTTTTTGTGTTTTTTGTTTTGCTCTGAATCATTTGAGATACTTCAGATATTCTGGGAAATGATTCATATGTAATTCTATTTCTTCACAAAATCAACAATTATTGTATTTTAGCAAATATAATCAAATATATATCATTTTTCCGAATATTTACATCAATTCAGATGATAAAGGAAAAACCGAAATAGAAAAAACCACAAATTCTAACTTTTTGCAAAAATTTGTGCATAACAATCACAGTTGTTGCTGTTTTATGAAAATTGTGACTAACAGTCACTCTCACAATAATTTGAAGCATTTTTATTCAAGAACACATTTTTTTTACAAAAATTACAATATTTCGCTTTTTTTTAAATGTAATTTGTTTATAATAATTGAAACAATAATCAAATTATTTGTATTCTGGGAGTACTCATGCGTTGATTCAAGACGATTTTCATTATACGCAAACCGTTGTCAATGAGAAAATAATGATTCTGTGAAAAATCTCGATTTTCTCATACTTTGAGTAAACGTATAATAAATAAAAAAATGAAAATGCAAAAATCTCTGACCAAGGTGATCTTCGAAATTTAGCGCACTTCAATTAAAAAAAAAAATCTGCCCGCTTCGCGGGCACATTCTCATCGCGCGCTTCGCGCTCGATTATGCATTCACCTCGCGCTACGCGCTCGGGCGTATCTACATCGCGCTTTACGCTCGGTTGCTCTAGATTTTTCAACTTCGTGTTCGACTTCGATGAAAAGAAAAAGTTTGTTTGCAAATATTATAAAATTATCAAAACCTCTACATATTAAGTGATTGTTAAATTTGTTTTTATTTTAGACTGAAAAGGAACTTCATTTACTCAAGGTTCTATCGACCTTAAGGAACACATTCTCATCCAGACACTCGCGCTTCGCGCTCGATATTTGATTTGAAAATCATTTGAACCTTGCGTTCCACGCTCGGTTCTGTACATTTGATTTTTCTATTTTCAATGCTGTTTTTTACGAATAAAACAAAAACTACGCGTCATATCAAAAAGTGAATGATAAGAAATTTGTAGATCTTTTTTGGGTGCACAATTTTGGTGGAATGATCTTTTCTCGTATCTTGCATAGTTTCACAGCAAAATGGAATTTATGATTATTTTTTTGCGCGATCAAAATTTGAATTTTTTATTTTTCAAAAAATTCAAAAAGTTGTTATGAAAATATTATAGGGCGTTCAAAAAGCAACGTTTTTCTCCTCTTGACTTTTTTTCATATCGTGCGTTTTTCGGCTTAAAATATACATTTTCGTTTGTTTTTTGGAATTTTGAAAATGCTATAACTCCAGTAATTTTTGTTTTATCACGAAAAGTCATTAGAATATTTTGTTCGTCATTTTGCGTACTACTAATAACCATACATAGAATTTTTAAATCTTAAAAAAAGTGGTCTCAAAAATTTTCAAAATGTGCTCACTTTTTGAATTTTCATCCAAAATAGCTGGGTAACGAACTCGTTCTCTATTTTTCGGCCATAAAAAAGTGTGCCAAAGCTCAATCAAATCTGATCATTTTTTCGAAAGTTATCGTGGCTACAGACAGACAGACAGACAGACAGACAGACTGACAGACAGACAGACAGACAGACTACAGACAGACAGACACCTTGGTAAAAACCGTTTTTTCTGGCTCAGGGGGTCTCAAAACGTGGAGATTTGATGAAAACCGACTATGGCAAATTTTACATAAAACCAATACCTTCTCATTAGAATGAGAATGTAATAATAACTGCAAATCGGGGCAAAATTGAAGGCTGTAGACTTTTTTGAACGAAAAAAATGCGTTTCCTCCCACTGTGCGGTATATCTGGCTATACTTTCGTGTGCTGCAAGTATTAACCGATTTTCATGAATCTTTTTTTCACTTTCTGCAAACTATATGAATAAACTAATTCTGCTAATTAAAATTGAATCAAGCCATGCTTTCATAATTTCAGTGTTTTTAACCGGCCTGCATCTCATAACAATGAAAGGGTCATTCCTTATGGGTAATTCGACGCGCTTCGGGGTGTCTGCCTCGTGAGTTTGACGAGGGTCGATGGCCATGCCGCGAAAATGCACCTACAGCTAATACTGAGCGTCACTGCAATTTTATGCTATTGTTCTTTTCTTTTTGTTTATAACATCAAATATAAACATTTTTTAAAAAAACCGGCTATGGTCGGCAAAACAGACTAATATTTAGTTAAGTTATGCAAAATATCAGACAAAAATATTCAACCTTGCGGCTGAAAACTGGAATCCCGTTTTCCAACTCTGATAAATCCCCTTAAGGGCATGGAAGTGGACAGTGAACAGGGAGAGGAAGAGATTAGGAATCTGACGGGAGACGTCGGGACGAAAGTTAGAGTGGAAGGGATAAAGCGACTAGGATAGTAGAAGGAAGGGATACAATGTATGTTTTTATTGAAATTCGGGAGTGGGGAGGAGAGGTATGAAGTTATAGACAAGAAGTTGTTGAGAGGAAGAAATTAAAGAACTGAAGAAGATTTGATGCGGTGGGTAGAGGGAAAGAAAACGGCTAATCAAGCGGGAGGTGAAAGGAATAAAGGTTGTAGGGTACGGATTGGGAGAGACGGAATATAAGTGAACGAAGAGGACCGGATTTGGAACGATGAATTACCTGATGGAGGGTGAAAAAAAGAAACCGAATGGAAGGAAAAAAGGGAAGTGAAATGAGAATAGAAGTGCTATTAGAGGCCGAGGGGTTTGGAACCACGAGAGGATGTGAATGTAAGGAAGAAAGAGAAATGCAAAATGAGAGACGTGAAAGTAGCGTTTTGGAATGTGTCAGGGTTGAAAAACAAGGACAAAGGATCCTGGGGAGAATTGCAAAAGTGGGATGTGAATGATGAGTGAAACGTGCGTGGATGAAAAGGAGTGGACAGGCATGCAAAGAATATTACCAAAAGGATATGTATGGAAGATGTAAGCAGCACTTTTAGGGTTAAGAAAGGAAGTGGTGATAGAGGAAGAAAAGGAAGAGAATATGAAAAAAAAGGATGGAACAATGGTGGAAGAATAAAAGTAGGAAAAGTGGTTGTACATATTGTATGGGTCTACAGGTGAAGAGGAGAAGAAGGAGGATGGATAACGACAAGGAAATGGACAGAGAAAAGGAGGAGGGAATATGGTATAGGATAGGAATAGGAAATATGGAAGAGGAAGGAGTAGACACGTTGCTAGAAAAACTTGAAGGAGTGATTGATGAGGCAAGAGAGGGGGTTAGAAGAAGTTGGTGGGACGATGAGTGTAGGAAAAGTAATGATAGGATGGAGGAGAGTGTAAGAAAATAGAGGAAAGGGGGGAAGATATAGAACTACTTTTTAAATCTGCTATAAACATTTGAATAATTAATTAAATTTGATATACAGGTACGAATCAACGATAACAGCCCAGTTTTTCGGCCACACACATTACGATGAATTTGAAGTCTTTTACGACACAACAGATCTTGGAAGGGCTTTGAGTATAGCTTATGTGGGACCTTCTGTCTCACCTTATTATGATCTTAATCCGGGATATCGGATATATTACGTGGATGGGGATCATCCGAAAACGTCGAGGGTGAGACTAAATTTTTTAAACTTTATTTTATTTTTAAATTTAAGGGCATCTATCAGGTGCAGATACCTACATTAATGACATTTTTTCGGACAAGTTTCAATTTTTCTTATTATAAACATTTAGGACAAGATGGACTTTTCTTATTGCCTTTAGGTAAAATTACCAAACATACAACTGAAAAAAAATCCCATCCATCGGATGGAATCTTGCACTCCCTTATCCATGTCTAAGATTAAACTCTAAACATCTTCGTTTTTACACAATTTACTTTTTCTTCTAATAATTAAGACTGTTTAGCGTACCTAGACTCAAAAATATTTTCGATAGAATTTCATAAGTACCTTCTAATTGGATGTTTTTACTAATTTTATTTGATTGGACTAAGTTTTTGAGGGACGTTTTTACAAAAGGAACAAGAATTTCCAAAAGCACATTGCATTCTTCAAACTTGGCGATTTTTGGGCAACCCTAGTGTGAATATGATTTGTTCAAAAAAGTCGTCATTACTAATTTGTAATCTACTAAATAAACAAATAAAAAATGGAGGGATTCAATTGTCCAAAATTAATGTTTACAGATGGTTATTGATCATGAGAGTTGGGTGATGAATTTGAAGGAAGCCAATTTATACGACTATCCAATTTGGCACAAAACCTATAGTGCAAGACAGGCTTATCAAATGTCTTCCCTTCTACCAAAAGATTGGGATTCCTTGATCGACAAGATGTCAAATGAACCAATGGCGTTCGATCTCTACTACAAGTAATTATAATTTTTTAACTAGTAATATTTGTTCTCAAAGTATAATTTGGACACAATCGTTCTTATCAAATTTATACTGGCAGTGAATGAATGCGCGAGATGGGCGCGTTTAAGGGCATGTGATGAGTGGGTGACGTGGCCTGATTCCTACCTTACCGGCACTTTTTTTATTTCCTAACTTATTTTCACACGAAGCGCCACACCGAGTTGAAAAGAGATATTAAATAAGAAGTACTAAGAAAGGTGGGTCTCGTCCTGAATTTTTATAATTATGAAAAAAGTTTTTTTTTGTAAATAATTTTTTTTTGCTTTTTCCATGATTATTAAAATTTAGGACAAGACCCACCTTTCTTAGTGCTTCTTATTTATTATTCCAAATGCGCAACTCGATGTGGCTATTCGTGTGGAAATAAGTTAGGAAATAAAAAAAGTGTCGGTAAGGTAGAAATCCGGTCACGTGACCCACTCATCACATGGCCTTAAGTTCCTGGATTTTTATTTCCTTATATCAAAAGCATAAACAATTAAAAAGTCTCCTCATAAATATTGCAGTCATTAAAATTATAAAACTCAAACTTCCAAACCTGACAAATTTTTCAATTTAAGTACTAAATCTTAATTACAAAATAAAATAATCAGAACTTTTATAAATTTAATGTAATTAAAATTGAAAAATTTTAATTACATTAAATTTATCGAACTTTTAATAATGGAAAATTAAAAGTAACAAAAGCCCTTTAATGTATGGGGCATTATTTCTGAAGTACTCTATATTTTGTTGATTTATTATTGTTAATAACAATAAAAAAAATCGACTTATGTTTGGATAGGGTTTTTCATACGCTTTCCAATTTATTCTCAAGGCCTCAAAAATTAAACTATTTTAGAATTGCGCATTTAAAGATAATACGAATTATTATCAGGTGTCAATTATGTCATCGCAGGCTTAATATTTTTTCACTAATTCTTCTTGGATGAACTCTAACATTATATTTTCGGTTGAGAATTTCACTTTTTTGGTTAAAAATTTTATTATTTGGTTGAGAATTCCTTTTTTTTGGTTTAAAAAATTATTATGTGGTTGAAAATTTCATTACTTTGATCAAAATGCAACCATTTTATTAAAAACTTATCCGTTTTGGTTGCAAATTTAAATGTTTGATTGAAAATTCATGACGTTGGGTAGAAATCTTCTCTCCTTTAGTTGAAAATGCAACTGTTTAGTTGCTTTAATTATTATGATGAAGATTCAATAATAATGCAAAAGTGATCATTTTTGCTTAAAAATGTAATTGTTTTCTTGAAAATTCGTCTTTTTGGATTAAAGATTCAACTATTTTGGTAAATAATCCAACTATTAGTTGAAAATTCATATTTTCGTTTAAAAAATTTTAAAGTTTGGTAGAAAATTCAATAATTTGGTTCAAATTTTGTTTCTTTCTTTACTGAAAAATCTTTCTTGTTGGAAAATTCAACTCTTTTGGGAGAAACTTCATCTCTTTTAGTTAAAAATGCAACTGTTTGCTTTAAACTTTATCTGTTTTGATTGAAGATTCAAATATTTGGTTGAAACCTGAATGTTTTGTTGAAAATTCGTCTTTTTGGGTTGAAAATTCAAATATTTGGTTGAAAATTTATCTCTTTGGGTAGAAACGTTATCTTTTTTGGTTGAAAATTCAAACGTTTTTTTCAAATTTGGTGTTCTTGGGTTAAAAATGCTACTATTTTGGTACAAAATTCAACTATTGTTTGAAAATTCATATTTTCGTTTTAAAAATGTTGAAGTTTTGTAAAAAAATTCAAGAATTTTTGTTAAAATTTTATCTTTTTGGTTAAAAAGGCAAACTGTTTGCTTGAAAATTAATCTGCTTTGGTTGAGGATTCAACGATTTGGTTGAAACTTAAATGTTTTGTTGAAAATTCGTCTTTTTTTGTTGAACATGTAACTATCCGGTTGAAAATTACCCTTTTGTTAAAAAATCAACAATTTAGTTGAATTTTGTTTTTAACTGAAAAATATTTCTTGTTTGAAAATTCAACTCTTTTGTTTAAAATGTATCTCTTTGGGTAAAAAATTTATCTTTTTTGGTTGAAAATTCAAATGTTTTTTTTTTTTCAAAATTTGTCTTTTTGGATTAAAAATTCAACTATTTTGGTACAAAATTCAACTATTGTTTGAAATTTCATATTTTTGTTTTAAAAATTGAACCGTTTTGTAAAATATTCAAGAATTTGGTTAAAACTTTGTTTCCTTCTCGAATGAAAAATCTTTCTTGGTTGAAATTTAAACTCTTTGGGTAGAAACCTGATCTTTTTTGGTTGAAAATTGAAATGTTTTTTCAAATTTGGTCTTCTTGGGTTGAAAATTCAACTATTTTCGTAAAAAATTCAACTATTGTTTGAAAAATCATATTTGCGTTTTAAAAATTTGAAAGTTTTGTAAAAAATTCAAGAATTTTTGTTAAAATTTTATCTTTTTGGTTATAAATACAACTGTTTACTTGAAAATTAATCTGCTTTGGTAGAGTATTCAACTATTTGGTTGAAACTTAAATGTTTTGTTGAAAATTCTTCTTTTTTGTTGAAAATTCGTCTTTTTTGTTGAAAATTCAACAATCTGGTTGAAAATTACCCTTTTGTTAAAAAATCAACAATTTATTTGATTTTTGTTTGTATTTTAACTGAAAAATATTTCTTGGTTGAAAATTCAACACTTTTTTTCAAAATTGATCTCTTTGGGTAGAAACTTTATCATTTTTGGTTGAAAATTCAAATGTTTTTTTTTTTTTAAATTTGTCTTTTTGGGTTAAAGATCCGACTATTTTGGTGCAAAATTCAACTATTGTTTGAAAATTCATATTTTCGTTTTAAAAATGTAACCGTGTTGTAAAAAGTTCAAGAATTTGTTTAAAGCTTTGTTTCCTTCTCGAATGAAAAATCTTTCTTAGTTGAAATTTAAACTCTTTTGGTAGAAATTTTATCTCTTTTGGTTTAGGATACAACAATTTCGTTGAAAATTCGTCTTTTTTGATTGAAGTTAACTTTTTTCTATTTTAAATAAAAAATTGGTATCGAAGAAATATTAACTATCACATTTTTCGTTTAAAATTAATCTTTTTGGCTGCAAATTTAACTATTGCATTTTTGGTTGAAATTTGATCTTTTTTGGTTGAAAATTCAACTATTCCATTTTTTGTTGAAAATTTATCATTTTAAGTTGACCATTGATCTCTTTGGTTACAAATTTTACTATTTTGTTGAAAATGCATTCTTTTTTTGATTGAATTCAATTGCTATTGATTTAAAATTCAGATATTTTTTCGTTGAAATATCAACTATTACATTTTTCGTTGAGAATTCATTTTTTTCAAAATTCAACAACTTAGTTTTATTTATTTATTTTTTTTTCGGTTGGTAATGAACTTTTTAGCTAAAAATTCAACTATTCTAGTTTTGGTAGAAAATAGATCTTTTTTAGTTAAAAATTCGTCTTTTTGGTTTGAAATTGATCTCTTTTCGTCGAAATTTCGTCATTTTTGGTTAAAAATGCAACTGTTTTATTCAAATTATTTGGTTTTGGTTGATGATTTAACTATTTTGTTAAAAATTTGTTCTTTTTTTACTTTAAAATTAATTTTCTAACTGATAATTTAACTATTCGACTTTGGTAAACAAATATTTTTTTAGTTAAAAGTACAATTATTTGGTAGAAAATTCATGTATTTTGTGTTAAATTGAACTTTTTTGTATGAAATTAATCTTCTTGGTTAAAAATTCATCTTTTTAGTTGTAAATTGAACTATTTGGATAAAAAACAGATATGTATTTGAATTTTCAAGACAAAAAGACACAATTTTTAGAATAGAATTGAATTTTCATCAAGACAGTTCATTTTGAACAAAAGAGTAAAGTTTTTAAGCTAAAACGTCGAATATTTTACAAAAAGTGAAATTTTAAATCAGAAAAGTTTAATTAAAAAACAAAAATCATTTTCAATCAAGAAAGATGAATTTTTAACAAGATAGTTGAATTCTCAACCGAAAAGTTGAACTTTCAACAAACAAGAATAATTTTCTACCCAAAAAGACGACTTTGCAACAAAATACATGAATTTTCCACCAAATAGCTGAATTTTCAACTTATATAATATACAGGATAAAGTTTCAACCAAAAATGAAATAGTTAAATTATCAATAAAAACTCTGATAAGAACAAGATAACTGTGAAAAAAAATGAATTTTCAACAGAATTTTTAAATTTTCCAACATAAAAGAAGGATTTTCCAACAAGAAGATTCATGTTCTATGTATCAAAAAAGGCGAATTTCCAATTTATCCTCTATCCAGGATAAAGTTTTAACCAAACATGGAAGAATTACATTTTCAGACAAAAGAAAATTATTTGTAGCAACAAAATGAATTTTCCACAAAGTTGTTAAATTTTCAACCAAAAAGATAAATTATCGACCAAGAAGATTAATGTTCTACCAAAAAAGACGAATTTTGAACAAAATACATGAATTTCCAACAAATTGATTTAATTTTCAAGCTAAAAAGATGAAGTATCTACAAAAAAGTGAAATTTTCAACCAAATAGTTTAATTTGGTACCAAATGGTTGATTTTCCACCATAATTATGAATCACTAATAGAAAAAATTTATTTGTTTACAATTTTAATCAACTTCCAGTAAAATAATCGACTTTTTAACCAAAAAAGATGAATTCTCAACGAAGCATGTGACAGTTGATATTTTCATGATTTAAAAAATTGTATTTTTCACCGAAAAGAATGAATTTTCAACCCAGAAAAATGATTTTTTCAACCAAATAGTTTATTTTTGTACCAAATTGTTGAATTTTCAAGTCAAAAAGATGAATTTTCTACAAAACTATAGAATTTTTATTATAAAAGTTCATTTGAAAGCAAATAATTGAGTTTCCAACTATAATTATGAATCCTTAATAAAAAAAATTCATTTGTTTACAAATTTATTCAACTTCAAGTCAAATAATCGACTTTTCAACAACAAAAAAATGAATTCTCAACGCAGCATGTAACAGTTGATATTTTGATGATTTAAACAATTGTATTTTTAACCAAAAAGGATAAGTTTTCAACTTAAGAAGATTAAATTTCTACCAACATGAATTTTCAACCAAATTTTTATTAACAAAGTAGTTGAATTTTTGATAAAAAAAGATGACTTTTTAAAAATATAGTTGCATTTTCAACAAAATAATTAAATTTTTAACCTAATAATAGAATTTTTAATCGTACGAGATGAATTCCGAACCAAAAGTATAATAGCGGCCTTTTTAATAAAAAAAAAACAACTTGTACCCCAAAAATGTAGTTGGATTTTCTTACTAGGTTTAAGTTCTAAATGTGATCTAGGTACGTAACATTATTTCCACTTATACCTCCCCCCTAACTGGTTACTGGTAACCACTGATTGATTGTACTTTATTTTTGTTGGTCGATTAATTAATATTAAATCTTCTTATAGGAATTATTATAAAAATTCGCCAGTGAGGCCAACGTGTAATGACGAATGTCGCAAAAGGTTACTTTGCGATTTGAGAAGTGGAAGAAGTCACGACAGAAAATCACTTTGTCAAAGTATCGAATCAAGAATTGATGGCGACACAAGAACAGGATGGCGAGCCTGGATCTACAATGGCCTCGCTCTTTCGTACGTAGAAGATTGGTGGCAAGATACGTACTCACCAAAATGATACTAACAATTCATCAAAAAAGGCTTTAACCCCAATAACACACTAGAAAATGCTTCTTTTTAATATCACGTTTCACTGTATTAAAATCACTATTGTAGTTCAGGCCTGTCCAGCGAGGAGAAGTTCGAGGAATTTTCGTCGAAGCGACTCAAATCGCAGATGTGAGTTTTCCATCTCCAGTCTCCACTCTCCAATCCCCACTATCCCATCCCCACCATCCCTCCCCACTATCTCATCCCCACTATCCCATCCCCACTCTCTCATCCCCACTTGCCACTTCCCATTCTACTTCACGAGTGTAACCACTACCTCTCTTGAGTGAGCAGAGAAAAGTGGTGGTGGAAATGCATCATCTGGACTTTGAGTAAATTTCTCCTCGCTGGATAGGCCTTTTTTAGTCAAACTCGCGTTACAGAAAAAAATAATATTGCATGTATGACTATTAGGGTACCTCATGAAATCCTTTTTTTAGATTTTCAAAAACTTTGACTCAGAAATTTCATTCTTTTGGCGAATCTAATAGTTTTGCCTGATTTTAAAAAATATATTCAGAGGTCGCTATGGAGGTTTTCATGCTGAAAATTCGACTTTTCAAAGTTTTTCAACTTTTTTTCTACAGGAAATTCTTGATTTGTTTTCTCAAAAAATTTTATGTAATAACATCCTTAAAGTTGCGATTTTATGAAAAGGTTGAGATTAAGAACATTAAAATTTTTTTACATTATAAAACTTTCCGGAAATATTACTTACTTTTCTGACAACAATTTCTACTATTAAAACAAAAATTAAGGGATACTTGTCCTATAATAAAAAAATAGTTTTGTTAAAAAAATAAAACATCCTTAAATTCTTGTAAAAGAAAAGTCTGTGGTACCTTACTTTTTATTTTTAATAGGAAAAAATGAAACATTTTTGTCCTTATATATAACATATAACGAAGCTTTCATATAATTAAACTTTTAATATTATAATTTACTCGAAATTTCGAAAAAAAAGCTTTGTGAGAATTTTTAAAGGTTTCAAGAGAATAAGAAAAATGCTATCAAGATTCATGAGAAAATGTTAATAATTTTTTATTTTGAAAAATGAATTTTAAGGAAAAATTGAAAAATATTTCAAAACATTCCAAATGGAGATGTTTGGTCGCTTGTTAGAATTTTCAATACAAATTTGATCGCGCTTAGAACATAAAAATAGAAAAAACCAGCCTGATTTCCATGAATTATTAAATTAAAAAAAAATTGAAGATTTTTTTATTCGTCTTGACGTTTAACTCCATTTATTTTGATTTAGCAAAATGTAATAAATCAAGAGAAATCAAGCCTGTTTGATGTACAGTTAGGATGTTTTTCTTTTTCGAGAAATCTCATTTTCTGAGCGCGTTCAAATTTGTTTTGAAAATTTGAAAAAAAAAACGACCGCACACCTCTGATTCCAAATAATTTTCTCAAAATTTGAAATAGAATGTAGAAGATTTAAAAAAAAAACTTGAGAAAAAATTCGTATAAGTTTAAGAAATATTTAGAAGTTTTTAAAAGATTGAAAAATAATTTTAAACTGAAAAAAGTTTAAAAAAATTTGAAACTTAAATTATTGAAGATTTCAAACAAAAAATGTAGCAGCTTTTCAAGAATTTTGAAAAGTTCCAAGAGATTAAAAGAATTTTCTTAAGATTCCTGGGAACTTTGAAAATAATTTTTTATTTAGAAAATTGATTTAAAGAGATTATTTACAAAGATTTTGGAACATTTGACAAAATTCTAAAATTGTCAAAAATAAATCTGAAAAATTTTTCTAATTTCGCAAGATTTTTTAAAAATTGTAGGAAAATTTCGAATCACTTCAAAAGATATCTAGAAGTTTTAAAAAATGTCACAAATAATTCTAAATTTGAAAAAAATTCAACAAATTCTAATCAATACATCGATTTTTGAAATTTTTGAATGATTTTTTGTGTTTAAACATTAATTTTGAGGAATTATTCAAAAATATTTTAAAATATTTGAAAATATTTCCATAATCATGAAGAAAGAATCTGGAAGGTTTTGAAGCAATTTTTCTAATTTAAAAAGATTTTTCTAAATCTTAGGAATAATTCGATTTATTTTGAAAGATATTTAAGAATTTTAGAAGCTTTATGCGAATTTCAAATACGCTAAAACTTTGAAAAATTTCCAAAAGTTTATGAAATATTTTTGAATTTCTTCTAAACTTTTATAAATTCCTAATATCTTTTAAACTAACTAGAATTTTTCCTAACATTTTGTAAAATCCTGTAAAATGAAAAAAAATCTTAGAAATTTTCTAGATAATTTTCTGACTAATCTGAAATATTCAAAACTGTTTTTGAATTTTCTCAAAAATCATATATAAATTATACTTTATAACCTTAAAATAAAAAAAATTGAAAAAATAAACAGTTATTCAACATTTTTATTTTGTATTAAAAATTATTTTTCATCTCAAATTATAATTTGGTTAAAATTTTTTTTCTCACTTGCAAGAAAAATCTTTTTTGGTTGAAAATTCAATTATTTTGTGGAAAATTCGTATTTTTTAGTTAAATTCAACTGTTTTTGATCTAAAACCAAAATCTTTTTGATTATAATATCAACAATAATATTTTTCGTTTACAATTCATATTTTTTGGTTTAAAATTCAGCCATTTGGTTGAAAATGAACTTTTTTGTTGAAATTTTGATTTTAAATATCTCAAATCTTTTTGAATTTTCTCAAGAGTCTTAGAATAAGGTACCACCGACTTTCCTTTAACAAGAATTTTTTAATTTCTTAAAACAAATTATAGAACAGAAAATTAAAAAACTTTCAACAATTGAATTTTCGGCATAAAAAACTCCACAGCGACCTTTAAATATATTTTTAAACATATGGCAAAAAAGGGGACTATTTTTCACCATAGAAAAGAAATTTCCTATTCAAGGTTTTAAAAAATCTAAAAAACAAAAGATTTTCATGAGGTACCGTAATGACTATCTAACTGATCGAAAAAATAATTTTTCGTCTTCTCTTCACCGCAGAAAATAAATATACTGATTTGACAATTACTAAATTGTCAAGCCAAATTTTTGTGCCCCCCCCCCCGCAAAAAAGGGAAGACAAAAAATTATTTTTTTTAATACGCTCTAACTCACAGTGTAAAAAACCTTATATTTAATCGTCTGAGAAACTAAAAATGATATACACATACTTAATTTGAAAAGACTGATATTTTTTTGTCTTATAGAATAGAAATAATATTTTTTTTTTAAGAAAAGAGGAAACAAAATTAAAAAAAAAATATTCTCAGAGGGTTACAACGCTTTTCAAAAAAGAAGATTTAATAGAGAAAAAATAAGTCAGAAGACGAAAATATAGGAAAAGAATTTTGAGAATTTTCGGCTGAGAATACAAGAATGAAATAGTTATAAACGATTGTATTAAAATTGTCACTGAATTTCCTATGTTTCAGGGGTTCCGTTGCAAAAAATTTAGCAAACTAGTGATGTGATAAACTTAAAATTTAAGATAGTATAGATTTAGTTTCATAAGTAAAATTACCATAATTTAACTGGATTTGTTATAAAAATGTTTTCTTTTTCCAATAAAAGTTCTTCAGCAGCGTTTGGTAATATCTGTTCATTTGTATATTCGAAAATATTACTTTTTTCTTTTAGAACAAGAAATAACCTTTTGGGCAATTAATATTTATTTTATTTGCGCTATATTACACGGCACATATTTTTTGTATAAAATTAGACACTTAGATTGGTGATGGCATTTGGTGGTTGGAATTTGATGGTAAGTAAAACGTATTGCTATATATTCTACTCGCATGCTGTACATATTTTAACAATTATTTTTTTATGTCGTAGGAATTTAGAAGAATACTGAACAAATCTTCTAAACGTCTGACGCGTTTTAGGCCATTAGAAGAAAATAACCATGGAGTAATAAAAACACATTAAATGGATATCTAAAATTTTATTTTTATTTTCATCACAAAACATTAAGAATAATGATTTCATGTCATATATTTACAAAGTATAATTCTCAAGCGAAAAAGACGAATTTTCTACAGAATTTCTACAAAAAGACGAATTTTCAACAAATTACATACATTTTCAACTAATTACATACATTTTCAACTAATTACATACATTTTCAACTAAATACTTTGAACAATGGATGTGAGGCTAATTTCTCAAAAGTCTTAACTAAATAGTGGAATTTTTAAACTAAAAAATATTAATTATTGACCAAAAATGTAGTTGATTTTTCATTTAAGAGAATTAATTTTCAATGGAAAAACGATTTTTTCACAAAAGAATTGAATTTTTAACCAGTGAATATGAATTTTCAATAAAAAAGTTAATTTTCAACCAATAAGTTAAATGTATAAAAAAATTAAATATTCAGTGAAAAAAATTAATTTTTGGAAAAAAAGAATTTTCAACTAAAATTATGAATCTTCAACCAAAAAAATTAAATTTTAAAAAAGATCATCTTTGAACCATGTAGTGGAATTTTCAACCTAAAAACATAAATTTTCAGCGCAAAATTTAATAGTTGATATTTTAACAAAAAAAATATTTCAAATAAAAAAAAACATTTGGATTTAACCAAGAAAAATAAAATTGCAATAAAATTCTTGAACACTCAACTAAAAAAGATCAATTTTTAACTAAACATTTGAATTTTTGACCAAGAAATTGATTTTCCACCAAAATACATACATTTTCAACAAAATAGTTAAATTTCCTACCAAATTGTGCAATTTTCAAGCCAAATATACAAATTTTCTACAAACCAGTTGAATTTTCAACAAAAAAGTTAATTTTTAAACAAACAAAAATTTTTCAAGGAAGAAAAAAAATTTTGAATAACATTGTTGAATTCTCAAGCAAAAGCTTAATTATCTACAAAATAGTTAGCTTTTTAAATAAATAGTTTGATATTCAAAGGAATAGTTGAATTTTCAATCAAAAACATAAATTTGGAATAAAAAAGTTAATTTTCAAACAAATATATAATTTTCGACAAAATTGCTGAATTTTCAAGCTAAAAATACCAATATTCGACAAAATAGTTGAATTTTTAAGCGAGAAATATGACTTCTCAACAAAATTGTTGAACTTTCAACAAAGTAATTCAATTTTAATTTTTTTTTAAATTTAACCTATACAGATGAATTCTTAACCGAGTCCAAATGATTTTTTTACAAAAAAGTTGAACTTTTAACCAGAGAATATGAATTTTCAATAAAAAAGTTAATTTTCAACCAATAAGTTAAATGTTTAAAAAAAAAATTAAATTTTCAGTAAAAAAAATTGATTTTTGGAAAAAAACTAATTTTCAACCAAAATTATGAAACTTCAACCAAAAAAATTAAATTTTAAAAAAGTAGTTCAACTTTCAACCATGTAGTGCAATTTTCAACCTAAAAAGATAAATTTTTACCGCAAAATGCAACAGTTGATATTTTAACAAAAAAATATTGTAATTAAAAAAAAAACATTCGGATTTAACCGAAAAAATAAAATTGCAACAGAATACTGAACACTTAACTAAAAAAAGATCAATTTTTAACCAAACATTTGAATTTTTAATCAAAAAAATTGATTCTCTACCAAAACACATAAATTTTCAACAAAATAGTTAAATTTTCTACCAAATTATGCAATTTCCAAGCCAAATATACAAATTTTCTACAAACCAGTTGAATTATCAAAAAAAAAAGTTAATTTTTAAACAAAAAAAGTTTTTCAAGAAAGAAAAAATTTTTGGAATAAAATTGTTGAATTCTCAAGCAAACAAGTTAATTATCTACAAAATAATTAGCTTTTTAAATAAATAGTTTAATATTCAACAGAATAGTTGAATTTTCAATCAAAAACATAAATTTGGAATAAGAAAGTTAATTTTCAAAAAAATATATAATTTTCAACAAATTGCTGAATTTTTAAGCTAAAAATACCAATATTCGACAAAATAGTTGAATTTTTAGGCGAGAAGTATGACTTCTCAACAAAATTGTTGAACTTTCAACAAAGTAATTCAATTTTAATATAAAAAAAATTTTAACCTATACAGATGAATTTTTAACCGAGTCCAAAACTTATAATCATTAAATCAAAAATCATGAAATATCATCTTTTTTTTTAAGTTGAGCTTTTAACCAGAGAATATGAATTTTCAATAACAAAATTAATTTTCAACCAATAAATTAAATGTTTAAAAAAATTAAATTATCAGTAAAAAAAATTAATTTTTGGAAAAAAACGAATTTTCAACTAAAATGATGAATCTTCAACCAAAAAAATGAAATTTTGAAAAAGTAGTTCAACTTTCAACTATGTACTGGAATTTTCAACCTAAAAAGATAAATTTTTAGCGCAAAATTTGATAGTTGATATTTTAACAAAAAAATATTTCAATTTGAAAAAAAAACATTTGGATTTATCCAAGAAAAATAAAATTGCAACAAAATTCTTGAACACTCAACTAAAAAAGATCAATTTTTAACCAAACAGTCGAATTTTTAACCAAAAAATTGATTCTCTACCAAAATACATAAATTTTCAACAAAATAGTTAAATTTTCTACCAAATTGTGCAATTTTCAAGCCAAATATACAAATTTTCTACAAACCAGTTGAATTTTCAACAAAAAAGTTAATTTTTAAACAAACCAAAATTTTTCAAGAAAGAAAATTTTTTTTGAATAAAATTGTTGAATTCTCAAGCAAAAAAGTTAATTTTCTACCAAATAGTTAAGTTTTTAAATAAATAGTTTAATATTCAACAAAATAGTTGAATTTTCAATCAAAAATATGAATTTGGAATAAAAAAGTTAATTTTCAAACAAATATATAATTTTCAACAAAATTGTTGAACTTTCAACAAAGTAATTCAATTTTAATTTAAAAAAAATTTAACCTATACAGATGAATTCTTAACCGTGTCCGAAACTTGTAATCATTAAATCAAAAATCATGAAAAATCATTGATAATAATGTTCCGATAATAAATTAATAATAATATTTAATAATAAAAATGATAAGAAATGATCTACTTTAAATTAAAGGACAATTGTTTATTTTCTAGTAAATAGCTAAATTTATCAGTTAACATGCTTCATTTGAACTCTGAACACACATTTTACTGAAATTTGAAAAATTTTACTTATTCAAATTATTGTAACTGGTGCAAGGAAAATCATAAACGTGGCTATTTTACGTTGTTTTAATAATAAAAATAATATTAATATTAGTCCTATAATTTTTTTCCGTAGCCGAATTGCAAAATGAAAATAAAATGTGTACCTTTGAAACCTACGCAAACATGAACTTAAACTAAAAGCCTTTTTAAGTATACAGGGTGACCTATTTAATCTATGGATCCAAATATATCTTAAAATACTCCATCTATAAATAAAATTGTTCAGACAAAAATTGTACGGTCATTTAACGGTACTATTAATTTTGACCTTGAGGCCAATTTTCAAGGTCATTTGAAGGTCAAAACGATTTTTTTAAAGGACAACCCCTATTTTTTACTGCGGATTTGGAAAGAGCGGAAAATTTTGCGTCGAAAATGTTCTATGGAAAATTTGTTAAAGTGCGTACCATCTTGACGATCTTGAAAATTTATCAGAGGTCAAGATCGTTAGGAAGTTACACACTTTTACAAATTTTCCATAAAACATTTTGACGTGAAATTTTTCGCTCTTTTCAAATCCTCTGGTTAAAACAGGGATTTTCTTTTAAAAAATCATCTTGACATTCAAATGACCTTGAAAATTAATCTGAAGGTCAAGATGGTCAAGTTGGTTTACACTTTTAGATTTTATCGATTTGTTAAAAGCATCTTGAACGTTTGCTATTCTCAGAAAACCACGATAATTCCAAAAAAGGGCATCTTACCGTTTTTTCGACATTTGACCTTGATTTTTGACCCTTCTAAGGTCGCGAAAGCAAATTTCTCATAGAATATTTTTGACGTGAAATTTTCCGCTCTTTTTAATTCCGCAGTCAAAAATAGGGGATGTAATTTTAAAAAATCGTCTTGATCTACAAATGACCTTGAAAATTGACCTCAAGGTCAAAAGTAATACTACCGTTAAATGACCGGCTATGTTCTGTACAATTTTTGTCTGAACAATTTTTCTGTAGATGGAGTATTTTAGGAGATATTTGGATCCATAGATTAAAATGGGCCACCTTGTATGTGACGTGGAACGAAGAAACCAGCCTTAGGACCGAAAAATCGAGTTTTTATTGATTTTCAATAATGAAGATTTCCCATATCGAATAAAAAATTCCCCATTGCTCTACGATCAAAACTGAATTTTCTGGAGCTCAAAATTGAAAGGTGATTTTTTCGCTATCATTGCTATCGTTCATTTTTGACGGTAGTTGGCCGCAGTCAACCGTTGTTCTCATTCATATTTCTCGAACCTTCACACAGATTCGGACTGCTCAACTTTGTTCATACGAGTACCCCTTTGCTAACCTGTTTTTCCTCCTTTCACTTTGATCCACTTTTTCTCTTAAACACATTTTCGGTCCTAAGACGGGTTTCTTCGTTCCACGTCACATATGACAGAACATCATTATTTTTATTATTTTGTAAAAGTTTATTTCATTGATTAGATAAACATCAAAATAACAATAAAATGTTAGATAGCTATCTCATGTCTGTTTTAATACTCCATGTTTAGTTTCTTCCAATCGCCTAAAAGCGGTCAGGCGTATAGAAGATTTGTTGAGTATTCTTCTGAATGCCTAAATAAACCAGACACTTGGATGGCAGGTAAAGATTTCGTAAAAAATTTTTCTGAATGCCGGCAGTCGGCCGACTGCCTGAAACTTCTAAATGCCTACGACATATGTGACGTGGAACGAAGAAACCAGCCTTAGGATCGACAATGATTTCACGAGAAAATGCAAATCAAAGTGGACGGAAGACGAACAGGTAGCAAATGGGCCCTCGTACTAACACAGTTGAGCGGTTCGTATCTGTGTGAAGGCTCGAGAAATATGAATGAGAACAACGGTTGACTACGGTCAAACATGAACAATAGTAATAAATAATAATCTAAAATAATCTAAAATAATAACAATATGTGTTATTTTCATGTTTTATTACGACTGATGAAACAAAATCAATTTTTTGTTCCTAAGGCTGGTTTCTTCGTTCCACGTCACATATGAATTTCTTCCATTTCAAACCATAATTTGTCGAATAAAAAAAATCCTCATTGGGGAAATCCTTATTATTCAGAATTAATAAA
>CAKNYM010053638.1:387-27521 GCA_932195095.1 Andricus curvator | reverse complement strand
TATTCGATAGGGGAAATCCTTATTATTCAGAATCAATAAAAAGCGGAAAATCAATTTTTTGTCCCTAAGGCTGGTTTCTTCGTTCCACGTTACATATGAATTTCTTCCAATTCAAACCATAATTTGTACAATATTTATACATTTTTCGATTTTTATTAATATATCTTTCAAATTATTACAAAATATTACTAGTAAAATAATAGAAAAATTGTATTTTCAGGATGTCTGTTGTGATGGCAATTCCGAGATTCGCCCTGAATCTTCCAAAATACGTATTAGGACTCGGCTAACTTTCCAGACACCAGTGGAAAAAAATACTCAATTTGTGATCTTCATCTGTATATTCAGAATTTGTCAAAAGACAAATTTTTTCGAGCCCAGTGATCTCTCGTGCAAAACTATCAAAAACTCAACTCAAATTTTGAGACGGAGCAAAAGTATTTTTTTACTAAACTAGTTCTTACGCTCCAGGACACTACTTTTTTGGTACTTTTAGAAAAATTTCAAGCATGTGATTTTTTTATGTATGAAAGAAAGTGTGATTATCAGATTAAAATATTTTGAAGACTTCGAAATGATCGCCGAATGCTTGTTGAATACTTAAAAAGATTTCTGAGTGACGTGCTTTTCGAAAAGCATTTTTAAGTTGCTAAAGTGGTAATAGAAAAGGTGTTTTTTGTTTACAAAAAGTAGGTTCCTAAAAATGTATCGTAACATTGTTTTAGATTATTTGACCTAAATTGTACAAATCGTTATTCAATTTTGAATGTAAAAATTGAGAAGGCAGAATCAAACATAATATTTATAAATTGTATTTATTGCGGCATTTGCAGAAGACGCTAATGGAAAATCAGCGCGAAATTTAGAAAATTTTAGTATAATATTAAGAAATTTTTCCAGTGGGACCACGTGTAAATTATGAAGTGGTTTTTATCGAAGAGATGCTGAGAAGAAAGCGATATGAATCAGCCATACATGTACATAAGAAAGTTATAGACGTTATTTATGCACAATTCTTTGTGTTATAGCTGATTTACTAAGTATTAAAGATTTTGTATTTAGAAGTTATATTTTGTTTTATTTCCTTGCTTCATTTTTAACATGGAAAATTTCCATTTATTGATTAACTGAGCACAGTGGGAGTAACTTTCGACGAGGAATTCAATGGTGACCTTTATTTTGATCTTGACCTTCACGGTCATTTCAAGGTCAAAGTGATTTTTTCAAATGGGAACCCGTATTTTTGACCCTGGGAACTGAGAGAGCGGAAAATTTTACGTCCAGATATGACCTTGAACAATCGAAAATTTGACCTGGGAAGGTCATGGCAAGGTCAAACAACGTACAGCAGGATGACACGACTGGCATGCATTTTTGAAGAAAATGTTCAACGCAAGAGTTGTAGCATTTTCGGCCCCCGATCGATTGGTAACATTGACCTTGACCTTGACCAGGACCTTCGCCAGGACATTTTCTTCAAATATGTATGCCAGTCGAGTCATCCTGCTGTACGTTGTTTAACCTTGTCATGACTTTCCTAGGTCAAATTTTCCGCTCTCTCAGTTCCCGGGCTCAAAAATAGTGGTTCCCGGTCAAAAATATTAATTTGACCTTGGAATGACCGTGAAGGTCATGGAAAAGATCAAAATAAAGGCCACCATTGGATTTCTCGTTGAAAGTTAGTCCAAGAATGACCTTGACCGTTTTAAATATTTTATCTGGACAGTTATTTAGGTGTTCCAGACTTTTTGGACACCCTGTGTAATGAACAAAAAAATTTGTATAGAGAAATTATTTGTTGAATGTTAAAGAGATTAAAGAATGTTTTCTACGATTATCCATAATTTTACGTTTTTCAAGCTGTATTGCAAGAAATTTGAATGGAAACAATATTATAAAAGAAAAAAATTTCTCTTGAGATTATAATTGTTTATATTGTAAACAAATTTAATAAACAAATGCATTAATTAGGCATTTTTCGAAAGAAAAATTCGTTTTTTTCGATGTCAATTTTTGAACTTTATGATAATTTTAGCAAAATTCATAATTTGTGGATTAATCTTATGATTTTTTTAAACAAATTTAATAAACAAATGCATTATTTGGGCATTTGTCGGCAGAAAAATTCGTTTTCTTCAATGCCAGATTGCCACTCCTTTCAGTTGGGAACTTCATGACAATTTCAGCAACATTCATGATTAGTTGATAAATTTTATGATTTTTTTGAACAAATTTAATGAGGCTTTTAATCAGGGTTTTGTCGACAGAAAAATTCATTTTTTTCGATATCAACTTTTTTAATTAAGAACTTCATGATAATTTCCGCAAAAATCATAATTTTTTGATCAATTTTATGATTTTTTTAAAACAAATTTAATAAACAAGTACATTATTGGGGCATCTGTCGACGGAAAAATTCTGAGAAACTCAAACTGAAAGGACTGAGATTGGAAAAAAAACTTTTTCGTCGCCAAATACCCAAATAATGCATGTGTTTGTTAAATTTGTTTAAAACGTCATAAAATTTATCAACTGAGTATAAGTGTTAATGAAATTATCATTTAGTTCCCAATTTGAAAGACTGACATCGTAAAAAAAAAACAATTTTTCCATTGATGTTTATTAAATTTGTTTTTAAAAAAATATAAAATTTATCAACCGATTATGAATTTTGCTGAAATTATCATGAAGTTTTCAATTAAAAAGACTGACATCGAAAAAAAAAATTTTCCGTCCACAGATGCCCGAATAATGCATTTATTTGTTAAATTTGTTTAAAAAAAATCATAAATGTTGCTGAATTTATTATGAAGATCCCAACTGAAAGAACTGGCATTGAAAAACCGATTTTTTCTGCCAACAAATGCCGGAATAATGCATTTGTTTATTAATTTTTTTTCAATCCGTAAGATTAATCAACAATTTATGAATTTTGCTAAAATTATCATAAAGATCCTAATTAAAAAGATTGACATAAAAAAAAGGAATTTTTCTGTCGAAAGATGCCTCATTAATGCATTTGTTTATTAAATTTGTTTATAATATAAACAATTATGATCTTTACAGTTGTTTATAATATAAACAATTATAATCTGAAGAGAAATTTTTTTATTATTCATATTTTATATTATTCATCCAAATATAATGATTTATAAAATCGACGAAAATTTACTAAACAGAATTTTTTTCTAAATTTTGAAAGAGTAATTTAAGTGTCTGTTAGAAAAAAGTGGTTTAGGTAGAAATTGTTTATTCAACAAATGCTACTGGAATGTTTGTATTTTAGCTTCAGTTTTAAATAAAAACTGCAATTTTTATCCAATTTAAAATGCTGAATTCCTTGAAGGATTCTCAACAATCTTGTTTAGTTGGATTTTAATAACAATTTTTTTTAGAAATCATACAATTATTATTTTTTTTAACAATTTTTTTTCTAAATAATTTTAATTTTTATAACACCTAATCAAACAGATTTGTGAAGAATCTTTCAAGGAATAAAATTTAAAAGGATAAAAATTGCTTCTTTAATCTATAATTGAAGCTGAAAGATAAAAAGCCATATAACTTTTGTTAAATGAACAATTTATATCGAAACATTTTTTTCGAAAGTACGCTCATATTTCTCCTTCAAAATTCGTAGCAATTAAGATTTATTCTTTCTTCGTCGATTTTATCAATTATTTTTAAAATTGCTCAATTTTGAAGTGGACTATGAGTAGTGAACATCTTTAAAGAATGCAGTGTATTTTTATGAATCCTGAGAAATTTTATTAGATTTTAAAGAATTTCATAGGATTATAGAAAATTTCAAGAGATTAAATTTTTTTTGAAGATTTCAAGGAATTTTTGTGGTATTTAGAGAATTTGAGGATTCCAAAGAATTTTACAATATTTGAGGGATTCGTAGGATTTCAAAAGAAATAAAAACCTTCCACAACATTATAAGGAATTTCTATAGATTTCAAGAGGTTTGAAAAATTAGAGATTTTTCAAGAGATTTCAGAGGATTTTAACAGAGATTACGGCTTTCAAATAGATTTTAGTTGATTTTAACGGATTTCAAAGCTTTTAGGGTATATTATAAGATTTCTATCAATTTCATGGGGCTTTTTCAGATTTTATGGGATTTCACGGGATTTCAGAGTGTTTTAAATGTTTCGTAATTTTTTAAGGAATTTTAAAAGATTTTATTTATCTGAAGATTTTATACGGGATTTGACTTGATTTTTATGGGATTACTGAAGATTTCACGAGATTTAAGGAATTTCATAAATTCAAAGGATTTAAAAGAAAAAGAATTTAGGTTTTTTTTTAACCCCAAAAAATTAAACGTTTCAAAATTTTTAGGAATATTCAAAGATTCTCAGAAAATAAAAAATGAAATAAAATTTCAAGGGATTTCTAGGGATTTCTATGGATATCAGGGATTTTCAAGATTTTGAAGGATTTCACCATATTGAAGGGTTTCATACGATTTTCAGGGGTTTCAAGAGATTTTAAATATTTCAAGGTATTCAAGAAGATTGAAGAATTTTTCAGGAATTTTTAGAGGATCTTAACAGATGTCAGCTAGAGTTTCTTACAGGATTTGAACCATTTTTTTAAATGTATGCTACTATTGACACTATTTTAACTTTTTCAAATGAGTCCAATTTATAATTTATGTATAAAATTCATATTACTAAAGATTTCACAAATATGTCAAATATTCTGCAAAGATTTCGAATAAATCGAAAAGATTTCACAAAGACTTCAATTATTACGCAAAGATTTCCGATAGATTTTAAACATTACACAAAAATTTCAATTATTTCTCAGAGATTTCACAAAGATTTCAAAGATTTCACAATGATTTCAATGATTACCAAAAATTGCACAGAAAGTTCGCAAATATTTTAAATATTTAGAAAAGATTTTGGATTGATTAAAAAGATTTCTGATGGATTAAAAAAATTTCACAAAGATTTCAATAAATTCACAAATTTTACTAAATATATATCTCAAAAATATTTCAAATATTTCACAAAGATTTCCAAAGATTTCGTAATGATTTGAATGATTTCCTAAAGGTTTAAAAAATTGCACAAATATTTCGAAAAGATATCGAATAGATTTCACAAAGACTTCAATTATTTCACAAAAATTTTTGTTAGATTTCAAAGATTTCACAAAGATTCCAAAGGTTTCAGAAAGATTTCACAAAGATTTCAAAAGGATTTCAGAAAGAATTCGCAAAGATTTCCAAAGCTCTCAGAATGGTTTCACAAAGATTTCACAAAGATTTCAATTTTAAATATGTCGCAAAAATTTTCAAAGCTTTCTGAAAGATTTCACAGAGATTTCACAAGGATTTTAATGATTTCCCAAAAATGTCACAAAAAATTTCATTATTTTACAAAGATTTTGAAGAATGAACAAAGATTTCAATGATTCGCCAAAAATTTCACAAAGATTTCAATAATTTCACAAATATTTTCAAATATTTCAAAAATATTTCAAATATTTCGCAAAAATTTACAAAGATTTCAGGAAGATTTCACAAAGATTTCAATGATTTGCCAAAGATTTGGAAGATTTCACAAAGATTTAGAATATTTTACAAATATTTTAGATAGATTTCAAAAAGACTTCCAAAGTTTTCAAAAAGTGTTCACAAAGATTTCACAAAAACTACAATGATTTTCCACAGATTTCAATAATTTTACAAACATTACCAAATATTTAAAATATGTCGCAAAAATTTTAAAAGCTTTCTGAAAGATTTCACAAAGATTTCACAAGGATTTTAATGATTCCCCAAAGATTTCACAAAGAATTTCATTATTTTACAAAGATTTCGAAGAATGAACAAAGATTTCAATGATTTCCAAAAAATTTCACAACGATTTCAATAATTTCATAAATATTATCGAATATTTCAAAAATATTTCAAATATTACGCAAAAATTTACAAAGATTTCACAAAGATTTCAATAATTTGCCAAAGATTTTGAAGATTTCACAAAGGTTTAGAATATTTCACAAATATTTCAGATAGATTTCAAAAAGATTTCTCAAAGATTTCCAAAGTTTTCACAAAGATTTCACAAAAACTGCAATGATTTCCCAAAGATTTCAATAATTTTACACACATTACCAAATATTTAAAATATGTCGCAAAAATTTTCAAAGCTTTCTGAAACATTTCACAAAGATTTCACAAGGATTTTAATGATTCCCCAAATATTTCACAAAGAATTTCATTATTTTACAAAGATTTCGAAGAATGAACAAAGATTTGAATGATTTCCAAAAAATTTCACAACGATTTCAATAATTTCATAAATATTGCCGAATATTTCAAAAATATTTCAAATATTTCGCAAAAATTTACAAAGATTTCAGGAAGATTTCAATGATTTGCCAAAGATTTTGAATATTTCACAACGATTTTATTGATTTTCCAAAGATTTCACAAAGAATTTCATTATTTTACAAAGATTTCGAAGAATGAACAAAGATTTCAATGATTTCCCAAAAATTTCACAAAGATTTCAATAATTCCACAAATATTTTCGAATCTTTCAAAAATATTTCAAATATTTTGAAAAAATTCACAAAGATTTCAGAAAGATTTCAATGATTTGCCAAAGATTTTGAAAATTTCACAAAGATTTAGAATATTTCACAAATATTTCAGGTATATTTCAGAAAGATTTCTCAAAGATTTCCAAAGTTTTCAGAAAGGTTTCACAAAGATTTCACAAAGACTACAATGATTTCAATAATTTTACAAACATTACCAAATATTTTAAATATACGTCGCAAATTTTTTTTTTATTTCAGAGATTTCACAAGGATTTTAATTATTTCACAAAGAATTTCATTATTTTACAAAGATTTCTAAGAATGAGCAAAGATTTCAATGATTTCTCAAAAATTTCACAAAGATTTCAATAATTTCACAAATATTACCAAATATTTGAAATATTTCGCAAAGAGATAATGATTCATTAAAGATTTCAGAAATATTTCAATAATTTCACAAATATTGTCGAATATTTAAAAATATTTCAAAAATTAACAAAGATTTCACAAAGATTTAGAATATTTCACAAATATTCCAAATAGATTTCAGAAAGATTTCTCAAAGATTTCCAAAGCTTTCAGAAAGGTTTCACAAAGATTTCACCAAGACTACAATGATTTCCCAAAGATTTCAATAATTTTACAAACATTACCAAATATTTTAAATATGTCGCGAAAATTTGCAAAGCTTTCAGAAAGATTTCACAGAGATTTCACAAGGATTTTAATGATTTCACAAAGAATTTCATTATTTTACAAAAATTTCGAAGAATGAACAAAGATTTCAATGATTTCGCAAAAATTTCACTAAGATTTCAATAATGTCACAAATATTACCAAATATTTAAAATATTTCTCCAAGAGTTCAATGATTTATCAAAGATTTCAGAAAGATTTCAATAATTTGCTAAAGATTTTGAAGATTTCACAAAGATTTAGAATATTTCATAAATATTTCAGATAGATTTCAAAGACTGCACAAAGATTTCAATAATTTCCCAAAGATTTCAATAATTTCAGGAATATTATTAAATATTGCAAAAATATTTCTAATGTTTCGCAAAAATTTCACAAAGATTTCAATGATTTTTTTGATTTCAAGATTTCACAAAGATTTCTAAATATTTCAGATAGATTTCAATCATTTCCCAAAGATTTCAAATATTTCGCAAAGATTTCGAATCGATTAAAATGATTTCAGGCAGATTTTGATATATTCTAACGATCCGATCAATTCAATCATTCGATTTCATAGGGATTTCCAGAACTCACATTTACTATTGATAAATTACAAATTTTTCAATTTTAAAGGACTTTATTTGTAATTTTCATATTATGAAAATTTTAGTTTTCTATTTTTCGATTTTGAACATTTTTAAGAGAAAATGCTTCGATTTCACAGGCACTCAATTATCTATTCTGAAGCTTCCAACCCTATGTTCAAAACAATATTGCGATTAGAAATATTCTTCTAAGATCAGAGAATATAGTTACCGTCATTTTCGCTATTCAAAATAGAAAAATTTTTAATTGAAAACCTTTCAAATTGAATTATTCACAAAAAAACGTTCAATATGAAGTAATTTTAAATGGGAAACATTACAAATAAAAAAAATTCTACTACAGAAGTTGAAACTTTAACGAATCCAGACTCCATTTAAATCTGAAAAAAATTTTAGTCGCCAAAAATTGTGATAGTAATACTTTTTCATAAAAAACTTTTTCAATACTTTTTCATTTCCTTTCAAATTGTAATTCTTTCAAGTCAATTTTAATCGTTTCATAATTAATAATTTTCAAATTGTTTCATCACAAATCCTTTCAGTTAAAAATCGTACAACGATCAAGTCTTTCTATTAAAAAAAATTCGAACCAAACTACTTACAATATTGACGTATAAAATTATTAAATTGAAAACTGACTAAAATTGAAACTAGAATATTTAAATACAAAATTATTATTATTATTATTATTATTCATTTTACCCCTGACTATAAAGGCTTTCAATATCAAATTTTGCAACTTTTAAAGATTTGATAACGAAATTGTTCAAAGCAGAAACATTAAACTATTAATTGAAATTTAAATTGTACAATTTTTAAAGATGACAAATATATTAATAATAAGAATTATATCATATAGTGTCAAGTAAGACTGAAAGTTACAAATTGCAGAATTTTTAATATTGCAAAAAATATTGTGAAACTTCCAAGTTGAATTATTTTACACAGTTTGCAAATTTTATGTTTTCTACTTGGGAACTTTTAAAGTTAATAAGTTCAGATTTGCAGCATTAAAAATTAGACAATTTCAAATTTCTTTTAAAAATCTTAAGGAATTAGAAATTAGGATCTGTAAACTAAGTCATTAAAAATAATTAATTTTCAAATTGTGTATCACGATTCTTAAAACTCAAATCATTTTAAATTTAAGTGTCATTTATTCTTTCGAAAATATCATACAAAAATTATATAACTTAATTTGTTATAATTTCTTATTTCATTCTAAGATTTAAAATCTATTTCCAGAGGAGACATTTATTTATCGGATTCATGGGACTATTTTTGGAACATTCAAAAGCTCTGGAGAATTCTTTCATGTTGGATACAGCTCCATTAACCCTATAGGGTTCCATAGAATGTTCATCTCTTTTTAACCAGGTTTCTACAACTTCTGGCGTTGCAGTATAGCAAAGTGACTATTTAAAAACATATAATTAAAATTTATTGATAATCCTCAAATATTGAATTTTTACTTAAATAATTGTTAGGAAAATAACTTACTGCAGCAAAAGAAACAAAAAACAATTGTTCTCCATTCAAACCTTCTAATCCAGGTAACCTTTTATCTGTATTTCCTTCCTTTTTCATCCTCTTTTTATAAGCTTCAAAAGCGGATATCAATCCTGCTGAATCAGCAATATTTTCATTTTGGGTAAGTGTTCCATTTATCTGTTAATGTTTTTAAATGTGATTTACTCTCGAAATTCATAATTGATATTGGATTTGCTACGCTAATTTCTATATATTCAAAGCATTACATAAATTACCCCATAATTATCGAACTGATCAACAAAGCATTTTGCATTCTTTTCGTATTTCTCTATCAAGATTTCAGACAACCAGGACAATTTATTTCCATCCTTATCGTATTTTCGACCTGAAACAAATTTTATTTTATTTTAGATTTCACTTCCATTTCTCTCGATTTATTGTCTCGGCATTATTAATTTACCTTCGTTATCAAATCCGTGAGTAATTTCGTGTGCGATTGTAAATCCCAGATAGCCATACTTGAATGCTCTATAAAAAATATTCTTAAATTTTAAAAATGAATAGGATATTGTTTTGTTTTTTTGAAGTTTCTTACACTGGCATTGTGGAATAAAAAAGAGGAACAAGAAGTTCAGCTGCCGGGATGGCTAAATTGAAAATATATATTATGAGGTATTATTTCTGTAATAAAAATTTAAAAAAATTCTATTCTGAAAGTTTAACTTACTCAAACTATTGTCCGCTTCATTATAAAAAGCATTGAGAATCGTAGGAGTTGCTACAAATCTGATAAAAATATTTTGTATTATAAAAAAATGTTCAACATAAATAATTAACAAATTTAACAATGTAGAAAAATCCTTACAGGTCCTTATCAAAAGGCTCTCTAAATTCTCTCCAAAATTCTTCGTTGTCATATTTCAATATATTCATCACATTTTCAAAATAATCTGGCCCTACCTTGAGCTGAAATCACATACAGTTTTTAAATATTTACATTTTTATGGAATTCAGCCTAAACAAAAGAAGCTAATATTTTCTTTAAAATAGACTTCTTACACCATCATACATATGATCCAAAAATGTTTTGTTTTTATAATAATCAGGATATCCAATATGGAATTTCATTGTCTGGAGTTTTTCCTGTACCAAAATTTTAGCCTCTTCGTCTATCCAGCTTGTTGATATTTCTAGTGCCACTTGATTTCGTATTTCTTCTGCAATTTCCATTGCCTAAAAAATAACTCTTGTTGAAAAATTAATAGAAATTAGCATTTAAGAGTAACCTTATTTTAATAAGTTGTAGAGAAATTAATAATTATTAGAGAAATCATTTTTTTAAACTCACAGTTTCCTCTAAATCATCTGGAAAATAATCTTGAACAAATGCTTGAGAGGTACCAGTGTTAAAATAAAGACCATTCATGTGAGCGATACAATATTCCCACCTGAGAAATGATACCATTATTATTAAAAAAATTTGGAAAATATAGAGAAATGTTATAATTTATAAAAACCTCTCCATGTAATCTTCAATATCCATGTGCCAACTACTGTCCTCTTTGTCGAGATACGTCAATGCATCTCTGAAGAATAGCCAGTGAATATAGTTGACTATTCGTAATTACATAAAAAAATATAAATAAAATAAAATTATTGAAATAAATCATGAAAATTATCATATCAATATTTACCAATCGTTCGATCTGAAGTTGCTTTAAGAACATCAACCAATTTCTGAAAATATGAAATTCTTAAAACAATCATTTTTTCTGAACCATCAATTTCTGTACCAGAATTTATCAAGAGAGCACGAATCATTTCCAGCCAATCGATCTGAAATTTGAAATATTATAAAATAGGTAATATAAAGTAAATTATTAAAATTATGATCAAAAAATGAAATTGTTTTGACCTTTGCAGTTGAGTTTCCAGGTTCAAGACTATCGTAAAACTTTTGAAATTCCTCAATAGTCGTAACGTTTTCCTCTTTGCTTGATATTGTATTTTTAATCTAAATAATTAAGAACCAAGTGAATAGAATTATAGACACATAAATATCTTCTATGTTATTTTAAAATTCAAGGAATTTTATACCTGAAAAGTTATATTATGCAATGCTCTTTCGAAATCTAACATTTCTTTAACTTCGTGCGTAATATTTTCTATATTGATACCAACTGATTTTCCATAATTTTGTATTATGTTTATGAAAAAATCTTCTTCAATTTGATAATATTCTTCATAATCTTCATATCTGTCATCATCTACATCTTCTTGCTCATTTTCATCATCAGTCTCATAATCATCGTAATAATAATAATCATATAAATCATCATCATCACGTAAGTCTTGATCATCATAACTCCAATTTATTTGAATTCCATCATACTGGTCTAACTAAATTTCAAATAATTTGTATTATATTTCACTAATCAAGTTAATTATTATCAATAATTTGATTTACTCTTAAATTGACAAAATACTTTAATTTTACAATTACCATTAGAATCTTGACTTCAGTATTATTAGGATTCAAGCGCTGATGAATAGTAAATAGGCTATATTTGCCGGTGAGACCAGCATAATATTTAGCTACACTTTGCCAGTGAAATTCTTTCTTATTCCATTCTGAAAAATTCATTATCAGTGGCCATCCGCCTATATTTTCTACAAATTTGAACACTGGCTCGTATCTTTTGCTTCGTATTCTTTCTAGATTTGAAAACGTTTTTTTAGTCTAAATATAAATAGGTTTTTTGTAAAATATTTAATTTAAATGATAGTGAATAATCAATATAATATTTTTTAACCTTGGTCTGTGCATGCTTTGTACCACTCTTTTTCCAAAGATAATGCCTTACTATCATTCTGATTTGGAATTGCTTCCAAAATGTCTGAAACGTTTAATTTTTATATACAATAGTAATTTTTTTGATATTATTGTCAATAATGATAAGAAATATTACCTACCTCGCAAAATGTTTTGAATACGGTCGTCAATTTCTGTGTCTATATTACAAAATGGACGACTTTCAGAAACTGGACACGTAGTGGGCCAAGATCCACATACAAATTCGTAAAAATTTTCACATGGATCCACCATTTGGTTCATTCCCGATAACAGAAAGTTAGCTATGTAGTAATAAATTATGATTTACTTTTATCATTTTTATCAGTTCAATAATAATAAATAATTTATTTATTTATTATTTTATGAATTAGAAACTATTTATTTACCAATTTGTAATCGAGAATATAAAGGACATACCGAAATCGGTGCAATTTTCAGTCTCACAAAAAGTGAGATTCAACACAGAAGACAATCTGAAAACAGTTTTTCAATTTTTAATTAAAATTTTTGATTTACATTTTTTTTTTAAATTACTCACAATAAAATGTCACTTAACATGATTCCGTCTTATTGGAAACTAAAACGTGAACAATGTGAGAAGCTTCGTGAGATTCTCCTATTCTCATCATATATGATGATGGGTTTAGTCATTATGTACCTAAATTTCTACTGACTATGTGCGTAACACATACAGCTACATTTATTATGTCAGTGGCATAACTAAACATGCAATTTATCAGCGCCACCAAGTGGAGCGCTTTCGAATTTTTGGTTACATAATAATAATATACGTATGCAGAATGCATCCTTAGTATCGTCAGATTTGTGAATGACGCATATGGTCAATACTATGTGATTTTCTCTATAATGATCCTGCATGATGCATAATGCATAATATTTCTTTAGAGTATGCTCACAATTTTAAAGACGTTGAATGTAGTAATTTTTCATATCTTTCAGATAGTTAAAATGAAATTAATTAACATAAACAAATTTAATATTTTTTCGAAATTATAGGTACATACATGCAAGTGTTGAATGAAAGTATATTTTGATCTTCGAATATTTTGTTATGTCTAGACATACATATTTTTCAGCTCCAAAGAACACACTTTTCCTCAGGATTCAAAGAAATACTTTTTCTGTACTGTATAGTTTGAGTAAATTCAAAAATAAAATGTGTAGATAAATAATCAATTATTATTAATTATGATCTATTATTTGCTAGTTTAGTTTATCATTGATTTTGCAAATTTATTATTAATTAATCAATTAATATTCCATCTAACAAAAGATTGGGTTAATACAAATGAAAAATTTGGTGGTATGGATTCTATGGAGAATGGATTCTAGATAGTCTGGCATTGCATTTTCGCAAAATGACAAAAAAATGAGAATTATTTCCAATTAGAGAAATTTTGGAAAATAAAAGAAATTAGAGTAAAGCAGATTTTTATATTTTAACTCTAGATGAAACCAATTCAAAGAAATAAACACAATTATAAAATAATTTCCTAAAACTAACTTAGTTTTTCTAAGATAGTATATGTGGAATACAAAACAATAAATTACTCAGCAGTATTAAATTAAAAATCGGTATTAACATTTGGGCAGCTGGAGCAGCTGCGAAATTTAACAATAAATTTGTAAATATTTCATCAGTAAATTTTAGATTCAATTATATTTTTGTTGTTGGTATTTGGAAAATGTAAGTATATTTACTTTGGCTATAAAATATCTGTGTTTTGTTTATCGTTTCCTCGGATATAGTTATTTTCAGAATAGCAATATTATTCACAATTTTCATCTATGATATAAATTTTTACATGTATTCTTATAAACGTTTCAATTTATAATATGATAATATGTTTCCATTACTATCCTCTGAAATGAAAAATCATCCTGTTTTTTGTCGAACGAGTTTCCGAAGTTCTTCACAGTTTTGATTTGCAAATTAATTATAATTCATAACATTCGGACAATTATCTGGACCAATCTCAAGCTAAGATAAGAATTTAAAATTAATGTTATTTTTTTCGAGACTTAGATTAAAAATATAAATCAACTTGTGCACGAAACTTCAAAATCGATTGCCTTACATATTTCCTCCAACATCTCTGCCGCCTTCAAATAATAATTTCGAAATTAATTTACAACTTCGATAATAAAATTGTAGCATTTTATACTTTTTATTAATTTGCACTGTACCATGTATGGAATATAGATCAATATAATTTTGATTCAATTTCTTATAGTGTAAGTCTCAAAGTGGTGGTGAGTTCTACAATTACAGGGACATTGGCTGATATAGAGATTCAGGATTTGAAAGTTGCAGTCTTAAACGAATTATAATTTAAAATACCAGTTTATTACAAATACGTGGATGACACTATTCTGATCATCCCAAAAAACAAAGTTCATTAAACTATTCAAAATTTTAATTTATATCACCCCAGTTGAGATCATCAGAGACGATAACGGTTATTTAAAACCCAATTGGTTTCGAAAAAATACTATAAATACTATACGTTTCTATATCTTCCAATGCTGACATCTCAGAAAATAGAAAACGTTTACTGAATGACTGCAATATCGAAACGGTCTTCCGTGTTGACTCTAAACTTGACAAATATATCTTGAGTAACATATATTCGGTAAAGACCGTTTGGAAATTGCAACTCAATGCAATGTTGCATATAGTCAATGTGGTAAAATGTATGTTGGACAAACCAAGCGACCTCTATAAGAATTCGAAGAGAAGAACACTGTAACAATATAAATCTGAACTGTCAAAACAAAGTATTATTTCAGGTGTAATTTCAGGTATTAAAATAAGACTGAAAAAAACAGTCTCGAGTCGTACAAAAATGAGACCACTGGTGGGAACCCAGATTTATTTTATATTTGAAATTAAAACATGACGTTATCCCGTTCAAAAACAGGACACACAGAACATGATACCGTAATAAAATATATCTCTAGTTCTTTCAGTGTTAACATAAAATACCATATGTGTGATCAGTAAACACTTAATCGAACACAACAATAGTGACATTACCCCTATCGACTGGGACGATATTGAAATTTTACACCAAGAACCTAACTACTCAAAAAGATGTTTTGCAAAAGAAGGTGACAAGAATCTGAAAAGATTACTGACCTCCAGCATTACAAAACCCAGCCTATTATGATCTTAGATTATCTTTCATAGCCTTTATGCCTTACACAAAAATGACGAAACAGTGAACAAATTAAATTTATCTATAAAAAAATTGACATCCTTCCATTTCCCACTGGTGGGAACCCAGATTTATTTATTTTATATTTGAAATAACGACATGGTGTTATCCTGTTCAAAAACAGGATGCACAGAACATGATACCGTAATAAAATATTCTTCCAGTGTTAACACAAAATACCAAAAGTGTGATCAGTAAACACTTAATCAAACACAACGATAGTGACATTGCCCCTATCGACTGGGACAATATTGAATTTTTACACCAAGAACCTAACTACTCAAAAAGATGTTTTGCAGAAGAAGTGACAAGAATCGGAACAAGATTACTGACATCCAGTATTACAAAACCCAGCATATTATGATCTGAGATTATCTTTCATAGCCTTTATGCCTTACACAAAAATGACAAAACAGTTAAAAACTTATATTTCTCTAGAACAATATTGACATCCTTCCATTTCCCACTGGTGGGAACCCAGATTTATTTATTTTATATTTCAAATAACAACATGACGTTATCCTGTTCAAAAACAGGACACACAGAACATGATACCGTAATAAAATATTCTTCTAGTGTTAACACAAAATACCATAAGTGTGATCAGTAAACACTTAATCGAACACAACAATAGTCACATTGCCCCTATCGACTGGGACAATATTGAAATTTTATACCAAGAACCTAACTAGTCAAAAAGATGTTTTGCAGAAGAAGTGACAAAAATCTGAACAAGATTACTGACCTCAAGTATTACAAAACCCAGCATATTATGATCTTAGATTATTATCTTTCATAGCCTTACAAAAAAAATGACAAAACAGTGAACAAATTGAATTTCTCTATAAGAACATTGACATCCTTACATTTTCCAAATGGTTAATATTAGTTCGAAATATAATCCTTATTAAGAAATGTCTAAACGATATTGCCGTTTTCGATTGTAACGATTTTCGAGAGTAACGCTTAGTAACGCTTCCTTATTGTAGGTCTGCATTTTCAACCGAATGATCAAATTTTCAACAACAAAAAATGATTAATTTTCAATCAAAAACAGTTGCTTTAAAAAAAAAGAATTCTCGACGAAAATTTAGAAGTGGACATTTTAAAACAAAAACAAAAAAATAATTTTCAACAAAATACTTAAATTTTCAACCAGAGTTGATTTTTTTTTAAATAATTAAATTTTCGGCAAATTAGTTGAATTTTTAACCTGCAAATAATTTTCAATCATAAAGAATAAATTTTCTATGAAAAAGTCGAATTTTAAACCAAAAGTGGAAAAGATACATTCTAACTAAAAAAATTAATTTCCAAAAAAAAAAAAAAATTTCAAAAAAATGGTCAAATTTGTAACAAAAGAGATGAATTTTTAAACCAAAAAGACGAATTTTTAACAAATAAAGAATTGTCAAGAAAGAAAAAAAGTTCATCCTAATTGTTGAACATTCAAGCCAAAAGACGATTTTTCTGTAAAACAGTTATACCACCTTTCCCTTCCACCCACCCACAGATACCACATTTTCCCCTCCATCCACAACAATAAAACACATTGTTCCTAATACCTTCACCCCAGATAATACTTACAGATACAGATAATAATTTCAATGTAGTTTTGAATGTATCAAATATTTGTTTAATTTTAATATATTTAACGTTTAATATAACAAAATAGTTATTTTTATATAAATTTCAATGTGAAAAGTCTAATATCATATTCTTGGTTCAGAATTCTTTTCTTTTGGTTACAACTTCTATTATTTGTATGATAATTTGATTATTTTGTTTAAGATTGAACTATTTTTCCAAACTCATTTTTTTTGTGGAAAAATCTACTGTTTTGTTGAATATTTATATTTTTATATGAAAAAATTTTCATTTTTGTTTGAAATGCCATCTTTTATTATTGAAAAGTTGTAATTTTACTTTTAATTCAATTTTTTGGTTGAAAGCTGATTTCTTTTATTTTAATAGTCTACTATTATATTTTTGATTCATAATTCATCTACCTTGATTGAATTATTAATTTTTTCTGGTGGAACAATCATCTGTTTCGTTGAATATTCATATTTTTATATAAAAAATGTTTCATTTCCGTTTGAAATGTCATCTTTCATTATTGAAAAGTTATAATTTTACTTTTAATTCAATTTTTTGGTTCAAAGTTCATTTATTTTATTTTAATAGACTACTATTATATTTTTTATTCATAATTCATCTACTTTGATGAAATTAAAAATTGTTAGTTTTTAAATAATTTTAATTTATAAATATTTAATTAAAAATATTTATCTTTATAACTAATGTTTTACTTTAATTTATTAAGTACATATTTATATATACATCATAAATTTTTGTTTATTAATTTTGTAAATCATCACTTAACATTATGGACATATAATATAAATAATCTTTTTTTGTGACAGGATTCTGGATCAAATTTTGTGATCCACAGTTGATTATGAGAATATGAGATTATAAATTTATGAGCTGAATACATTATTTAAAATATGTCTTAGTTGTTTTTGGCGTATTTAAAATGTTAATATGTTTTGTAATTATTTTGAATTAATTTGGAATTCACCATGAATTATTACAAAATCATCCAGAATTCTTTTATTATCTCTCTCGATTTTTTTTAATTTGCCTGAATTCTTTTTAATTAAATCAATTCTATTCAGTTCAATGGACATTTTTTTTAATTGTCAGTCTATGTTTAATTCGTCCTGAAGTGTTTTAAACTCGTTTTGAATTCTTCAACATGAAAAGGATGAAAAAATGAAAAGGAGCTCCTTATTGAAGGCTACAGAAATCATCCTGTGGTGTCTTCTAATTATTTTCTACAAATATTTTGTGACATTTATTGCATATAAATAACTCGAAAAAAAAGTGTTTTGTTTATTCTTTTCATATTTTTTTTTTAATTTTTTATTTCAACTTGGACCTTTAGTAACTCGATAGACTCTAAAGAATGCTTTTCTCAGCATCCTGTTAAGCAGCCTTCAAAACTTTTAAAATTACTCCACATATTTTTATTGAATAAAAGTCTGGATGTGTCGCTCGAGAATTAGAAAAACTTAATTTCATTACTTTCCTAATCATCCAAAAAAATTTGTCTATACAAGGACATAAAAAAGCTTGGATTCCAACATAATAATAATAATAAATCTTTATTGAGTTCGTAACAAGAATGATATATACATATGGTAGTTATAGTTAACATAAGAACCCAAAGGGCGAGGTACAGCTTAAAGCTGCTTTCAAACCTAACCCTCTTAAACTAATTTAAACTATAAGTAAACGAAACTTAAAAAATTATGGCGTCAATATATAGTTTTCTAGATCATTGCAGAAATATATAGAAATTAATTGTGGTACCATAATGCGAAATACTCTAGAACTTATATTAAAATACGGAACTTAAAGATAAAAGAAGACAAGAATCAAATCACTCAAAATGAAGAGACAAATCATGTTGCCGTGCGAAGGCGTTCAGTTGTTTCTTTCCTTACAGTGGGGATGGAATAGGAAGCCAGCGGGTTTTTTAAGCTGTTTAAGAGGCGCGGAGATCGTAGCAAAAGATGGACTCCCCTTTCGATGTGTTCGCTCGCGGGACATATAGCTTGCCATCGGATCTCATTGCAAGAGATTTTCTAGCTCGCTTATCTTCTGCAAATGACAATATATCAAATAAATATTCCGGAATGACCTGCGAGAGGACCCTGAAAGAGAGAAAACATAGTTGCACTTCCCATCTGTGCTTCATTTTCATCCAGCCAGATTCTTGCAAGGCGGGTGTAATATGGTCGTATTTTCTAATTCCATATGTGAACCTGAGGGACGTATTTTGCAGCCTCTGTATCCTCTCTCTCAGAGTGGCACTCAGACAAGGGCCATATGTCGTATACGCATATTCAAAAAGGGACAGCACCAATGACTGACAAAGCAACAGTTTCACCCTGAGTGGAAGGTAACGACGGAAAGGATACAATTTTCTTAAAAGCAGATACGCCGCTTCGATTTTAGTGGTTACATGATCCTCGAAACTCCAACTGGATTGCATTTTAAGACCTAGATTTTTCGCTTGAGCTACGATGGACAACAAGGATCCGCCTATCTCAAAGTTGGGCAAACGAGCATCTTTAAAGTTGCCTATAGGAAGAATAACGGATTTAGCAGAGTTAATAACAAGAGCTCGCTCTTCAGCCCACCTCGCGATGAATTTCAAAGCCAGGGACAATACTGCGGTACCCGCATCTAGATTGTCCAGTTTGTAGCTGACATATACCTGTGTGTCGTCCGCTTACATATGGATTGTGACTTTCACTTTGTCCCCGGATACCACCTCCAAAATCGACAGGAATTTCTTCAAGGGCTCTGGAAGGTCGTTGGTGTAAACAGAGAAAAGAGGCGGACTAAGAACGGCACCCTGTGCGACCCCTTTACTTAGTGGTCGGATGGGTGACGATCGAGAGGTTAAGGTGTTCGATATTTCAACTCGCTGGCTTCTATTCGAGAGAAAGCCACTAAACCGAGACATTTCTTTCCCAGAAATTCCCTCAGATTTTAGTTTGGCTAAAAGAAGTTGGTGATCAAGGGTTTCGAACGCCCGAGTTAGATCGTGTAGGGGTTAAAATAGTGATTTCCGAACGGTCCAGTGACCGGCCTATATCGTCTGAAACATGGAGCAGGGTTGTAGCCGCCGAGAAACCTTTCCTGAAACCGGACTGGTGATTTGAGAGGATCCCATTATTGCTTATGTATGGAGAGAGCTGTTGAAGGCACATTTTTTCAAGGATCTTTGACAGGTAAGGAAGAATAGTAATCGGGCGTAAATCCTTGTAGGAAGTTGGTCGGTCACATTTTGGAAGAGGGCGGACAATGCCCACCTTCCACGCTGCAGGGAATATCCCTGTCCTCAGAGAGGAGTTCACAATGTCGAGTAAAGCAGGTAAGCAAGAGGGGACACAGAGGAGAATCGCGGAGCTATTTATACCATCGTAGCCGGTAGCCGTAGATTTAATAGATTTCATCGCTGCATACAACTGACCGAGGTCAACCTCGTGGAATTGGAAAGGCTGGCGTTTACTAACTTCGGCTGCCTCTAGGAGATCTTGGATTATTTTGACAGATGCCGTTGCTGGAGGGAGGGTATCAAGGAGGAAGTTGTTGATCTCCGTTGGATCAAGGGGAAGGTCTCCCGACGAGCATATTCCCTGCCCAGACCAGACTCCCGCTTGATTAACCCTTTCCCAAATTCGCTTAGATGAGGGCCTTTCCGGGAAGCTAGACAGAAATCCGAACTTTTCGCGACGCATGGCCGCCGTTGTGAGATTACGGAGGTAAGTGTATTTGGCGTGATTGGGGTCTGTTCGGTCCCTTCGCCATTTGGATCGTGCTCTATCCCTGGCTCGCGACATCCTTTTGACGGCATCTGAGAATCACGGAGGTTTGGGTCTCGCAATTCTGAATTTTCGAAGTGGGTAAAAGTAGTCTATCAAAGATAGGACAGTTTGAGAGAAGCAGTTCACAAAGCGGAATATACCCGGACTATAGACGGCCCCCACAGCTAACATTCAGAAAACCATATCGTGATCAAACGGTTTCGAAAATTTAATGACTCCAAAATCCGGCGGCTGTAATTTTTCACTTATCAAGATTAGATCGATTGTCGAAGAGGAATTATCCGTTGCACGCGTAGTTTCGTCGATAATCTGATTTAGGGAAAAAGAGCGAGTGAGATCATTAGGCTTCCCCCAACCTGGCTGGTCCGTGCGAGAGACATCGATATTGAAATCTCCTGCACATAATATATAGTCCGCTGAACCACTCGCACGAATCAGCACGTCCACCAAATCGTCGTCCCAAACAGCATTCGACTTAGGACTCCTGTAGACAGCTACGAAGCCGATTTTTATTTTTTTCAGATATAGTATTATTTGCGCAGATGTCTACAGGGATATCCTCTGTCAAACGCCTCCTAAGAGGCATCGAATCATCGACTAACAAGTTGAACCGCAGGTCTTCTCTAATATAGATAAGTACGCCTCCCCCCTTACGAGCAACAAGGCTCCTTCGGTCCGTTCGTATCACATTGAAGCCATTAATCGCCACCACTGAACTAGGAATTTCTTTATGGAGCCACGACTCGCAGATAGCTATAATATCTAAATTATGTAGGTAAATTAGGTCTATAATATAATTTAACTTTGGTAGAAGAGATCTAGCATTAATATGTGCTACACGTAATGATAGTAAATTATAATTATTAGCTGAAGTTTGTTTAAGACCCGGAAGTGAGACATCAAAAACAGTGGCTGAAGAACTAAGAGGATTAACAGAGAAAGACGTCGGTACCAAAGGGAGCCCCAAACTAATGCTACTAGAGTCGCACGAGTTGCTGAAATATGAACTGGAGGAGTTTAAGCCAGATAGAGTGTTTAACATACCGGTAGTATGTTATCTGGTAAGTATCTGGATGTCTTAGGTTAGGGCACGAACGTTGTGGAGAAGGGCCAGTGGTGTCTGAAAGTCTAAGCTGAGAGCAGTGTTGCGACGAAGAATCAGGCACGTAGTCATTAGTTGGCTGGTTTAAGGAGACAAGTCAGGACTGAGCTGACGTCGATGCTGAGCTAAGGTGAGGTTTCAAGAAAGAGTCAAGGTCCGCACCCTCTGGGACCCTCACTGGTTTAAATGAAGCATCCTTTACATCTCTGATCGAGACTGATTTCCTGAAGATCCATGCCTTGCCGTCGAGCTTTCCATTACGTATCTTTTCTTTGACTGACTTCAGGCGTGAGTAACATTCTATTGATTGGTTTTGGTTCACGTGTACTGCCCCTTCCTCCAAGTTAGAATCAATTTCATGGACCGTTAGTGATTTTTTGTTTCTTATCTTGCAGGAGATCAGGTCTGAGCGAGCCCTAGCATTAGAGAGCCGAGCGATTATTGGTTTCGGCTGATTTGTAGCTTTGGATGGAATGCGAAAGACATCTTCAATGTCCCCCTTAAGTAGTTTGGAGCCGGTCAAAACCCCAATTTTTTCTACAATACTCGTGAGATCTTCGTGAGCAGACATCGGAAAACCCGTGATAATTACCTCTCTGTCTCTAATCGCATCTTCCAAGCGGGTGATCCTTTCTCCATGTAAAACTTTGATGTCTTCGATGGCTGCTTTCTGAGCGAAATTATCTTTAGCTAGCTGCTCTTGTGGAGCTTCAACTTTGGAGATTCTGGAACACACCGACTCAATTTTGCTCAGAAGGTTATCGTTTTGAACGGTGATAGATTGAAGTTGAGCCGATACAGAAGCTGAATCAGCACTTTGCAGTTCCAAGGTTTCACTTGTTTTCGCTCCAATTGCTTCCACTTTATCGAGGCGGTCGCAGATCAAATTTAGGTTGGCTAGGATCATCCCGGAGACATGATCAGGATCAACAAGAGGTTGGCTACTGAGGGTTGTAGGAGTAGGTTGTTGAAGAAGGATTTTTTCTGTTGGATTTTTTGGGGCAGGCTGCGTGGGTGACGTATCCTCCTTCGTGGAACTCAACAGAGAATTTTGAATGCTAAGTAGATTATCCTCCGAAAGAGCATTGCGGTTGGAAGTTCCTAGAGAGTGAGAGGCTGGGGCCCCTTCGCCAAGAATAGCATCGCTCGTGGAGAAAGAAGAGACTTTGGAAGCCTCAACAGCAAAGCTGAAGCTGGAGTGGCATTGTCTGCAGACCGTAAGGAGTTTTTGCTTGTGAGGGATCTCGTAGAACTCAGTGCATTTCGGGTGGTAGGCTTCGTTGCAAGATTCACAGTAGATGGTAATTCTTTGAACTGTGCCCCCACATATATTACAGTTTGGCTTTAAGCTGATGCATTTTAAGGTCGGTATTCGGCATTTTAACGAAAAAATAACGTTTCTGTTCATAAATGCATAACAGGGATAAAGATCCCTTCGCGCAGGCAACCCGATCTACAAGCAACACTCACCAAACTTTAGAAGGCAAATTATGAAAGACGATGGAAAAGCTGTACACCGCCGATCGAACACCTTATCAGGAAGTAGACGCCTACTTCAACACCACCATAGCACCAATAAAATAGTCAGTTTAGACACCGAGAAAGTCGAAAATACAGGAGCATTTAAACCGTACAGTTAGCCACCTAGCGGCAATCAATTTTTTTACTGTAATATGTATGGAATCTTATGATATAGAGTATTCAAGTATGTTGGCAGCGCCATCAGACGGCGAAATTTTTGAACGGCTGGGTGAGTCGTTCTGCCGTGTTGTACAATTACCATGGATAACAATGTAAATATTTGAGGGGCTTCAGCTTAAAAAAACGGATCAAGAAGAACTCTTTGCATAGTAGGTTGCTCAAATACGGAGCATAAGAATGCGGATCTACAATTTTATTCTTTTCCGGGACACTGGTGGCAAAAAAGCAAAAACAAGTGTGTTTAGCTGCTGCCTGCAGGAAGCAGTATAAAGTACATATAATTTCTTAAAAACAAACATAGGCTTCACATAGTCCCTCTGGGATAAAATATAGGGACCAAAGGGTACTTTTTGACATCCTTATACTCTTATAGGGTACTTTTTTCCCGCTCAAAGGATAACAAATTCAAGATAAATTCATAAGACTTCAAAACAATTCAAGTTAAATTCCAAACAATTCAAATGAATTGGAATCAATTCAAAAATATTTTTAAAAAAACTGAATTGAAATCTGTAAATTTGAAATGACAAGGGAATTCAAAAGAATGTGATGAAATGCCTACGAATTAAAGGTGAGGTTAAAAGACTTAAGGATCAATTAAATTGGAACTTTAAAAAATTGTTCAAATCCGTTGAATTCAATAGAATTAAGTGAATTTAGAAGAATTAAAGCCAATTAAAAAAATTCAAGAGAATTTCACAAAATTTAAAAGAATTCAGGGTGATTTAAAAAAAAACTTCAAATCTTTGAAATCCTAGCAATTTCTAACCAAACAAGTGACTAATGACTACAAAACAATTCAAGAGAATTCAAATTAATTGGAAGATTATTTAAAATCGAAAAAATCTATTTTAGTAAAAATTGAGTGAATTTTGAGGAATTTATGGGCAATGAGAAGAATTCGATGATATTCATAAAAAGTCCAGCTAAATTTAAAAAGTAATTAAGTGAACTGAAAACATTTCAAAAATATAAAAAAATGTATTGAATTAAATTTGAGATGAGTTTTAATAAAATTAAAGAGAATTTAAAAGAATTTTATGAAATGCCTAAGAATTCAAGGTGAGTTATAGAGACTTCAAGATGAATTATACAACAAAATTTTTAAAATCCATTGAATTGAGTCAAGTTGAGTGCATTTAGAAGAGTTCAAAAGAATTTGAAAGAATTTAGAGTAATTAATAAGAATTCCAAATGCGTTGCAAAAAATAATTGAAAATCTCTTGAAATCTTTAAAACCCTACAAAATCCCTCACTTCTTGTGAATAAATTCTTCGAAATATATTAAAATATGTATTATTATATCCTATGAATTTCTATTAAATTTGATGATATTTCTAGAGATCCTGAAGAATTAATTAAAATACCTTGAGAGCTTTTAAAATTTCTTGAAATCATTGAAATCCTTAGGAAATCTTATAAAATCCCTTAGAATCTTTTTAAAATATCTTAAAACCTTAGAGGTCCTGAAAAAGCCATTCATATCTTCCAAAATTCTAGAAAATTCTTTAAAACCGCATACAATTTTTTTTAAATCCCTTCAAATTATCAAAACACTTAGAAATGCCTTGAAATTGTTTAAAGCTCTTCAAAATGCCTGGGAATCTTTTAAAATACCCTAAAATATTTCAAATTCCATTAAATTACTGAAATCAATTAAAAATTACTTATAATCTGTTAAAATAACCTAAGATATCTCAAATCCTTTAAAATATTTTTCAATTCTCTAAATTTTTGTAAAGCTTTTGAAAATGCCAAGGAATTAAAAAAATACATTGAAATATTTCAATCATTTTATCAATTGATCCTCAGGATCATTTAAATAAAAACTTTTGAAAATTAAAAAAAAAATCCATTGAATTAAGTAGAATTGAGTAAATTTATAAAAATTGCTTCAAATCTTTGAAAGCCTGCAAAATACCTCACTTGTCTTGAATAAATTCTATGAAATCCACTAAAATATTATAAAATCCCGTGAAATTCTATTATGAGATTTCCTGAAATCCTGGAAAATGTATTAAAATATATTAAGAGCTTTAGAATCCCTTAAAACCATTGCAATCCTCGGAAATATTATAAAATCTTGTGCAATCTTTTAAAATATCTTAAAACTTTATAGGTTCTCAAAAATTATTCCATATCTTCTGAAATTCTAGAAAACTCCTTATCCTAAAATAGTCCAAACCCTTTGAAATTGTCAAGTTTTACTGCTTGAAAGCCACTTTCAATTATAATTACCATTTTTTATTATGCATTTTATGTATTATTTTATTTTTATTTCTCGCCTATTTACATACAGCCACATAGCGCATATAGGCCTTCAGCTTAACTCACCTACCCGTTTGAAAAAAAATCCGCCCGCTTCGCGGGCACATTCTCATAGCGCGCTTCGCGCGCGGCTCGCTTCGCTCGCAAGTTTCAGCGCGCCTAGGGCGCGCACCTGTTGGATCTCGCGCTTCGCGCTCGATTGGGTATTCATCTCGCGCTTCGCGCTCGATTATATGTTTATCTCGCGCTTCGCGCTCGATAATGTATTCACCTCGCGCTGCGCGCTCGGACACATTTGTCGTCTAGGTTTTCACACTTCGTGTCCTCGCTAGTGCACGCTTCGCGGGCTAATACTCTGTTAAAGCTTCATCGTTATGACCTGCTTTTGGTTTAATTATGTCAGTTTTACATAAAAAGATGAACTAATTTACTTAAGGTTCTATCGACCTTAAGGAACACATTCTCATCACGACACTCGCGCTTCGCGCTCGATATTTCGTTTGATCATCATGTGAACCTCGCGCTTCACGCTCGTTTCTGTTCATCGTATAATAGAAACCCAAAAGTTCGCCACGACCATATGTTATGTTCAATCTTCTTCAGATAAAAATGACTAAAGTTGTATTTGATTTAAAATGAAGAAGGTAATTCCTTTACTTTAGCGTATATTTACGTATCTTTATAATAAATCCTACAATCAGAAAGATTTTTTTTCAACTATCTGAAACGGGGAGAAAAAAAGTATTTAAGTCGTTTTTGGAACATATATCTTGCTTTTTCATTCATAATCAAACCGACCCCTTGACTACCATGTGATTCCCTATCTACTCCTAACCATATTTCAAAACCGCTTTTCAACACCCCATTTTCTATGTTTCTACTTTCGCATCCCTTTTTCTTTGTCTCAGGTACACATAAAATATCTAGTTTCCCAGCATGCATAGTTTCTCGTAGTTCTCTTACTTTAAGATCATTCACTCCCCTAGCATTCCAAACACCCAGTCTCCATTCATCGCCTGAAACTCAAACTTTACGTTTACCGTGTGTATGCATTTAGTCAATCAAAGTTTCAGTCCAGTCCGAGGCTACTTTATTGTTTGTATTGTTCATGTTTAGATTGTACACCCAACTACCACCTTTATGCGCGAAATTTGTTTTGCGAGTTGAAATCATGTCCAAGTCAAGTAGTGATTCACCGTATAGTGGAGAGTCCAGCTCTAACGT